>LNAC01001535.1:92658-159116 GCA_002007465.1 Ailurus styani | reverse complement strand
CCAGTTCTTTCTGGCCTGCCAGGTGTCTGTGGAATAGGTCTGCTGTCAGTCTAATATTTCTACCATTGTATGTTATAAACCTCTTGTCTCGAGCTGCTTTCAGGATTTTCTCTTTGTCACTGAGACTTGTAAGTTTTACTATTATATGAAGGGGTGTGGACCTATTTTTATTGATTTTGAGAGGGGTTCTCTGTGCCTCCTGGATTTTGATCCTTGATCCCTTTTCCAAATTAGGGAGAGTATATTTTGTAGCATCATTTGCTCCAATAGCCTTCTGCCCCTCTCGCTCCTTCTTCTTTTCCCGGGATCACAATTATTCTAATATTGTTTCGTCTTATGGTATCACTTATATCTCGAATTCTCCCCTCATGGTTCAGTAGTTGTTTATCTCTCTTTTCCCCAGCTTCTTTTTTCTCTGTCGTTTGGTCTTCTATATCACTAATTTTCTCTTCTGCCTCATTTATCCTAGCAGTAAGAGCTGCCATTTTTGATTGTACCTCATTAATAGGTTTTTTGGTTTCAACTTGGTTAGGTTTAGTTCTTTTATTTTTCCAGAAAGGGTTTTTATTTCTGTAGAGAGGGATTCCCTATTATCTTCCATGCTTTTTTCCAGCCCAGCTAGCACCTTGATCATTATCATTCTGAACTCTGGGTTCTGACATATTACTAATGACCACATTGATTAGGTCCCTAGCCATCATTCCTGCCTCTTGTTTTTTTTTTTTTTGCGTGTAGATTTTTTCCTCCTTGTCATTTTATCCAGATAGATTGATGAGAGAACAAAATACTAAAGGGTAGCAGTGCCCCTGAAAAATATACACTAACGAAATCAGAAGAGACCCAAAACTGGGGGGAGAAGAAAGAGGGGAAAAAAAGAGGACAAAAAACCCCCTATCTATGTCTATATCTATATCTATCTATATCTGTATCTATCTATCTAGTAGACTGGTGAATTAAACAGACCCTATATGTATATAAAAATGTGTTTAAATACAATGAAGGGATAAAATATGGGTATAATAATGAAAATTAAAAAAGTTTTCAAAAAAGGTATTGATAAGATAAAATAGTTAAAAAACATTAAAATAGGAATGAGGAAAATATTTAAAAGAAAAGAGTAAGAACAAAATGGAATTCAAAGAATTTATCTTTGACAGACTAAGGTATCATGGGGAAAAAGTCATGAATTCTATGTGTTTCTTTCCCCTAGCTCTGAGTTCCATAATTGCCAGTGATCAGTGAACTTGGTCTTGCCTGGATGTTCTTGCTGAGCTTCTGGGGGAGTGGCCTGTTACTGTGATTCTCAAGAGTCTTTGCTTGAGGCAGATTTGCACTGCCCTTGCCAGGGGCTAGGCCAAGTAATCTGCTCAGGTTCGCTCTTGGGAGCTTTTTTTCCCTGAATGCTTTCTGTACACTTTTGGAGGATGGGAATGAAAATGTGGCCTCCTAATCTCCGACCGAGAGGAGCAGAGAGCTTTGGACCCCACTCCTCATTGTGTCCTCAGAGAAAAGCAGTCAGTCCCTTCCATCTCCCTGGTCTCTGGCTGCACTCCAAGCTCACCCAGCATGTGACTGAGCATTTCTATCTCTGGCGTGTGGCCCCGTTTAGAATCTCCAAACACAGCAGATTCCTGCAGCGCCCTCCCATGCTGCTCCTTCTAAAGGAGGAAGAAGGGCATCTCTCTGGATCTGCCACTTGGGTCCCTGCTCAAAGAGCAGGGGCCCAACTGTGCTTTGAATAATGGTTTAAGGTAATGCTGAGCTGATAGATCCCTCTTCAGCTTGGCTCCTTCTCTCCAGTCGGCTTCTCCTCTCTGATACTTGGGGGCTCTGTCACTCTCAGCCACCCCTGGTCTTTTTGTGTCCCCATGGGTCCTGAGACCACACTGTCCCTGAGAGGGCTTCACCCCCTGCTTATCCTCTGGGGCGAAGTCCCTCAGTGGAGCAGACTTCTATAAGTTCTGATTTTGTGCTCCATTGCTCTCTCACTTGCCTGGAGCTGGCCTCTCTCTCCCAGGTTTTATCTTCCTGTCAATTCAGATTCACTTCTCTGCAGGTCCTACCTTCCAGAAAGTGGTCAATTTTCTGTTCCTAGAATTGCTGCTCTTCTTCTCTCAATCTCCTTTTGAATTTGTAGGTGTTCAGACTGCTTTGATAACTATCTGGATGAACTCTTGGGACCTGATGATAATCGGTCTCCTACTCTTCCACCATCTTGGTAATGTATCTAGCTAAGGGAATCTTGATCGATTTAATTAATTGCTTTATTTTAAGATAGTATGGAACAGATACAAGATAGGCAAATAGTCTAATGGAGCCAATATTCCAGAAGCAGACTCACACATTTAGTGTTGTGATTTTATTACAAAAATGCCACAAGTTTGCAGTAGGGAAAGAATGGTCTTTCCATTAAATGATTCTGGGTTAATTGACTACTCACAAGGGAAAAAAGAATCTTTGACTTTTCTTATATCATAGACAAAACCAATTCTAAGTGCAATGTACATTTAAATATGAAAGGTATACGACCCAGCAATCGCACTACTGGGTATTTATCCTAAAGACACAAAGGTAGTGATCCTCAGGGGCATGTGCACCCGAATGTTTATAGCAGCAATGTCCACAATAGCCAAACTATGGAAACAACCTAGATGTCCATCAACAGATGAATGGATAAAGAAGATGTGGTATATATATACAATGGAATACTATGCAGCTATCAAAAGAAACGAAATCTTGCCGTTTGCAATGACATGGATGGAACTGGAGGGTATTATGCTGAGCGAAATAAGTCAATCAGAGAAAGACAATTATCATATGATCTCTCTGATATGAGGAACTTGAGGTGCAGGGTGGGGGGTCTTGGGGCGTAGGGAGGGAAAAATAATGAAACGAGATGGGATGGGGAAGGACACAAACCATAAGAGCCTCCTGATCTCACAAAACAAACTGAGGGTTACTGGGGGGTGGGAGGGTAGGGATAGGGTGGATGGGTTATGGATATTGGGGAGGGTTTTTGCTTTGGTGAGTGTTGTGAAAGATGTAAGCCTGATGATTCACAGACCTGTACCCCTTGGGCAAAGAATAAAAATAAAATTAAATATAAAAAAAAAAAAAGAAAGGTAGCACAGGCACATATCTTCATGACTCTGAAAGCTAACATTTTTCAAATGGATTCAACAATCACTAACCATACGAGAATTAAAAATCAAGCCGTAGAGTAGGATAATATATGTGTAGTACCTATTTATATATCTATCTGTATCAGACCTTGAATTTACATAATATTTCTAAAAATTGGTTAGAAAAATATCCCACAATCTGAAAAATGGGTAAAAGTCTTTTAAAGACATGAAAAGCTGTCCATCACGCAGTAAGGAAATGCAAATTAAAACCTCAATCAGTTACCACTACATACCTACCAGAATTCCTACAAGTTAAAAAAAAAAGACAATACGAAATTTTGAAGAGGTTGTGAGGCAATTGAAATTGTCACATGCTGATGGTGGGAGCGTAAATTGGTACAGCCACTTTGAGAACCTGTGTTAATAATTGCAATAGCAGAGGAACAACATGCACATAGAGTTAGGTTCACTGTCAATGATAATGATTGTACATCTTTATTTCCAGTAGTCTTCTTTATAATTTCAATATTTTTTGGCTGAATTCTTGTCACATAAGTTGGATCGTTATAATTTTTATAATGAGGCCGATGGGGGATAATGGGAATGAAAGAGTCATCTCTTCCACGTTTTAAATTCTTCTGTGTTTGTGGTATTAGGATTATCTTCAGTCGGTGACTTCTTGGCTAGAATATTTTAAAGCCACTTTCCCCAAATGGGAGAGTTAATTTGGTTAAATCTAGATTTATGTAATCTGTACATTCATTTAATAGAGCTCACAAAGATGCCGTTTATTACAGTTGTTGGAAGGCCACCAAGTGGCACACTCTTTGGAACAATGGCATTCCCAATTCCCTCAGGGCCCTCAGGTACCAATAATGCAAGACTTACACAGAGACCAAAGAAGGGCACTAACATTGATCCATATCATATATTTCAATAAAGCTTCATCATTTTACTATTTTTATATAAAAACGTACAAATACAAGTCCTAATATTTTTTTAAAGATTTTATTTATTTATTTGAGAGAGAGTGAGAGAGAGAGAAGGAGCAGAGGGAGGGGTAGAGGGAAAGGAGAAGCAGACTACTTGCTGAGCAGCCCCCGAGGTGGGGCTTGATCGTGGGACTCCAAGATCAGGAACTGAGCCAAAGGCATATGCTTAACTGACTGAGCCTCCCAGGTGCCCACAAGTCCTAATGTTTTTTTCTTCACCCAGTGGATTGTCATGTATGCCCCACTTTGGAGACCCTGGCTTAAGTTACGTGTATATGTGTGTGTGTGTGTGTGTGTGTGTGTGTGTGTGTGTGTGTAGCAAGAAAAGTGAGTCATTATTTAGTTGACCATTTTCTACTACCAAACATTGTACTATGTGAGTTTCTTACTAATATCAAGACAGGTAACATCGTTTGAGCATTTATCATGGGTGCCAAGAGACTACGCCCTTTTTGCATATACCCTGAAGCAATCCTATGATTTAGGTATCATAACTTACCTGTTGTATAGGTGAGAGATGCTGAGTATTTCCTTGGTTCATCTGGAGGCCTGCTGTGGGGGAAGGCATGGCTTTTAGTACCTGGGAACCCAAGAACTTGCTCATTCCTCCTTCAGAAACCAGTTCCAACATCTTTACTTTTGCTCCTTCTGATTGTTAACTATTAAAATTCTTTTGGCCTTTAACTAATACTTTTTTTATAATAGACATCCATGCACAATATAAAATACCTCACTTTTCCCCTGCGTGCAAGATAGTAAGCTCAAGGGGTCAGGAATCCAGCAATCTTCAGCATTGGTATATTGTTAATGTCCAGCAGAGTATTTGGCAGAGGAGTCACGCATATCTTTGTTGAGTGAATGGATGAATGAAAGAATTACAGATTTTACTTTGTTGAATGGATGAGTTATAAGGACAGTAACATAAAAGACTGTCTAGAATATCTGATAACTTTGGTCTTTATTGTGTGTCTCTTTTATAAGCATCCTTTAATACTTTTTCTCAATGGAAAAAAACTTTATATGACCTTGAAAATGAACATATTCTCTTTATATTTGACTAATTTTATTAATGTTGTCTTGAGGAAGTCTTTCTTTCTTACTTTAGCAGTTTCCAAATAGGTGATCACATCACCAGGCTTTACATCCTAGATAAATTAAATCTCAGCTTTAGGATACATATTAATTCTATAGACATGCACAAACAGTCAATTAACTATTGAGCATCCTGAATATTTTTTAAGGGTATTCACTTAAGATTGAAAATGGACTTTTGAGTGTGTTTCTGAGAGCATTTGCAAAAATATCCTCACCCTTTTCTAATCTGGGGCTCAGCTTATATATTTTTTCCCTCACTCTGAAGCTCAGTGTCATGGCTCATTCGTAGAGTTTGTCTTCTTGTCAGCCTGAGAGACTGTTAATTTCAGCAATGTTGCATGATTTTCTGGCAAACTGAGTCGGCTCACCTGACTGACATTTTTAAGAAGTTTTGTGGGTAGCAAAAGTGTTTAAAGGGTTCCTTTCAATGTGACTTTGAGGATTACTTTGTGGCATATGGACCGTCTTTCTTCCTCAGTTCACTTTGGTTTAGGGGATGATCCTGCATGAAACCACCCCACAGACTCAGAGTGCTCTGTGTCATGACACCTTCTGCTGCAACACCTATTTATTTTCAATTTAGATGGAACCCTGGGGAGATTTCCCCTCAGCTGGCTGAGATTTAGAAGCTATATGATCTATACCTAAATCTAAAACAGTGAATAAGCTGATAACAAGCAGAAAGGATCTTTTTGGAGAAGGTTCTCTGAGGATGGAGGAATGTCCATGCAACATGGGAACAAATGTGTTAAAATCAGCCTGCCTGGATTAAGGGTTTTCAGTGAGCTCTGCCAGCTAGAATCTTTCCTTTGTCTCAGCATGCCCCCAGCTGGCAGATGGGGCTCACAATTTACTTTCAAATATCTTGGCCTGGCCCTGGGATCTGATGTTTAAAAGGTAAAGTGGTGCATGAAGATTTCCCTGGTCTGCAACACTCTGGGCCAATAATAATCTTTGTGGGACAATCTTTGGCTGTTGTAACACAACAATTAACCATTCAGATAAAGTTCCTTCTCTAGTTGAGAACAAGCAATTCATTCAAGCAGTTTATCTGCTCCTAGCTTTGGACTTTGGCATTTTTGTACCACCTTTCCCCCCTCAGTCCATCCTTCCCCCAACCCCTGGAATGATGGAGGAGGAAACATTAATTATAGTCAGGATCCTACTCCCTGCTCTTCTATCCTCTGAATGAATGGTTCAGCCAGTAGGCCCAGGGTGAGCAGGAGAAGGTCTCACCTCTGAGTTTTGCAGGTGTTAGGATCCTGCCACCTCCCTAACCCTGCTTCAGAGGTGGCCTGAAGATAGCTCCCTCCTTCACTAAGCTTCCTTCTTCATGCACGGGGTAGACCATGAGGGACACAGAGTTAACACGCTAGGAGTGACCCTCAATCATTGAGGAGTGGGAATTAGTGGAAAACTGCTCCAGTGTTCTGGCCTCTCAGAAAGACAATTCTCCACAGCCTCTTAGAGGATCCTGGGGGTCTGTGCTCTGGGTGCCCACTGTGGTAACATCCTCCCTGCTGCACAACCAGTTTCCTCCTGCCTGACTTCCATCCCTTCCTCACAGGGCTTCCTGAGACTAACTCCCAAGTAGACCAGCTGAACTAAAATCCTTGTCTCAGGTTCTGCTCTGGGGGAAGCATAAACTAAGTCAGACACCTTGTTTCAGTGACTGAAGCTGCCAAGGATGGGCCCAAGAAGCAGTGGGCAAGAGAGGCAGTCTTGTCTGTAGCATCCACCCTTCTCTTTAGTGTTTGAGATCCATGCACATGGTTCCTCTCTTGTCCTTTCACATAGAGATAAGCCAATGGACACAGGTACTGTGTTCTTTTTTCTTTGTCCCTCACAGGGCTCTATCACCTGGTGTGTCCCTTGTCTGCTCTGAGCTACAATGTATAAGTGACATCCTAGACATCCTCAGGGCTCGGTGGGCCATAATACTGCTCTCACACTGCAGACAGCCTACTGAGCTACCAGTCTGTGAGCACTACCCCACCCTTCATCTGCTTCTCTGTGAAAGGAGACAGGCAAATACAATGATTTCTTCTTTGGCTATAGCTTTATTGACTTTTTGTAAAAAAATTACATGCTTGCTACAAAAAATAGCTGAAGTACAGGAAATCTAAAGAAGAGAATAAAGAATCTTCCCTGCCAGGGATGACTACCTTCAACAGTTTGGTAAGTGTCTCTCCTGAAACTTTTCTGTGTGGATTGCACACCCTCTATACCCTCCTCAAAGCCTCATGCTCCACCTTTTAACTCCAGCCAGGCACCAACTGTGCAGGTGTAATCCCAGCTCCCCTGCCTACCTTTGGCCCAGGGCTCCTCTACCCCTTCAGGTAGAGCACCTGTGCCCCCTTGGGGCAGGTGCTCACAGGAAGAAGAAAGGAGAGAATACCCTACAGGGCAACCCTGGATCAGTGGAGCCTGGATCTAGGGGGTAAAAAACACTCTTCTCCTGTTCTGCAAATAGACAATTCTGAGGCTGTCTACACAGCTCCTGAGAGGGTCCCAAATAGGACTGAGCCCAGATTGGCTCTACAGTTGTCCCTGGGTTGATTTTTCCTCCTTCCCTGTTTCACAGTTCTCCATGCCTCTCTTCCTGTTTTTGTGAGCATTTCCCAAAATAAGCTGTCCACACACAAGCCCTGTCTCAGGCTAATCTGGGGCTTGGTGGTGGGGGGGGAATCTGGTGTGGGGGGTGGGGGGAGCCATATACACTAAGATACTCTGTGTGTATTATAATAAATGAATGAATGAATGTACAGTGTCAAATAAAGGCATATATGATACACATGCTTCTATAACCTGGATTTGTACTTTCCATGTCAGTAGACACAGATCTATATCTTGCTTTCTGTAGTGGTATAGTATTTTCCATTGTATACATACCATGCTTTCCCTAACTCATTAGATGCTTTCTAGGATTTTGCTGTCTCACATAGGACCCCATACTTAAATGAAAATAAGCTGGATTACTTCCAAAGTATTATCTAGTAAAAACTAACCAAACTTGAAAATTCCACTCTGATTGGTACCTGGAAATATCACTTCTATCTCACCAGTTAATGCTGGTTACGGGCACCTGTGATCCAAAGCTATGATCCTTGCCTGGGGTCTAGTCTCAGCCTGATGCCATGGGGGACTCTGGAGTGTGAACTGCACCATGGAGTTCATGTGTCTTTAGGCACATATGTGCACTTATGAAACACCCATTGGACACTGTCTGCACATGGAGTGGACTCATTATCCCATGGGCGATGTAGCTTCCCTTTTGGCGGTGGGCTATTCTCTGGAGAGGGAAGCAGGTGAGAGCTGTTAGCAGCCACTACTCCCAGCAGCTGGTTGATGGCACCTGGACCCATGAAGGAGGCCTGGGTGGGGCACCAGCAGCGTTTATGTAATGTATACACTTATAGATGTAGAGAATATTACCTTACTGAGGTGTATGCTCTTGTATAGGATATTCCTTTACTGAGAATTATAGTACATTTTCTTTATGATATATATGGATTATCAATTTTCAACCCTCACCTCATCAATTTTCAAGCCTCACAAGTGAGGCTTCCCTGCCCATTCCATTTCCAAATACCCTGATGAAGATGTATTAGAATAAATTTCAATTAAGCAATAGCAAAATCAGTACTTACGACATTATGTACCATTAGGCTTATGGTAACTAACAGACTTCAATGAGCCACAGTCTCTCAAAGTTTTGTAAAAATCAGTTCCCAAAGTCATACGAGATCCCTGGGGACTCTCTTACTTCACCAGCAATGTACACTTTGTCTCATGTCTTAGCAGCATTCTATGCTAGCATCCAGTTTTCTCTGAGGTGAAGCATGCCTTCTTCTTGCCCCTGGGCTCTGCTCACTGTCGCCTCCTAGAGGGCGCTCTGCTGGCCATTCCTACAGTTGCCCCACTGGTCCCCCAGGAAGACCACAAGATGTCCATAACCTAGCACTCCAGCTCTTGTGGAGAGGAGTGAAGGAAACCTTCACTCCGTGTGTTCTCCTCTGGGCATTGTTGGGGTCACTGCTGCTCTCCTCTGAGCAACTGACCTCCTGCACTTTGGTTTTTCTCCTACACCACACATCTGAGTCCATCTATAGCTTTGTAGGTCAGTTGGAGGAGGGACTTGTCATCCAGTCTGTTCTCAGGTCCACTGAGAAGCAGCAGCTACCTAGGGAATCACCTGTTTCCCCCTCTTTGCCTCTGACATAACTGTACAATGGGAGGAAGAGTAGTACAGACCTCATTGTGTTTTGAAAAGTCTTGAACAAACTGATAAGTGGAAGGTGCCCAGAACAGTGCCAGGTTTGTGTAGGGACTTAATGCATATTTGCTATTATTGGCATAAGTTTGCCCAACCACTAGGCTTTCCTGCCTCTCATCAAGCCTCATGGTAAAAATGGATCTTTTTTTTGTTTGTCTATCTCTATATCAAACTAAGAGTTTGTCTTGACAAAAGCAGTATTGGTGAGTGCTGGGCTTAATCTATCTTGGTGTCAATACCACTGGAAAACAGAAGGCAGGTAGGATCTTGAGTTTGATGTAAGCAGTATGGGTTTTAAAGCTGGAGAGAAATGGGTTGAAGTTCTGACAAACTCACCTGGGCTTTAGTTTTCTCATCTGTAAAATGCAGAAGCAATACCTCCATAATAGGGTCATTATGGAAGTTAAATGATGTAAAGCCTGGTCATTGAGAGTGTAATAGGTACTAGGGCCAGACTGTCTGGCTGTATCCAGTTATATGACTGCCATCCATCACTTGTGTAATTGGGGCAAGCTATTTATTTAACCTCTGTGCCTCAGTTTTTCCTATCTATAAACTGGGATAATAGTAATATTGACTTTGTTGTACTCTAAGTGAATTAACATCTGTCCTAAGCACTTATCTATGGTAAGCACTTAATAAACATGAGGCTCTTTATAAATATGAAATTATTATATTACTATCAATGTCAGTATTTAGCTGTTAGCATCAAATGAAGATGATGACAATTATGTAGTGAAGACACATTTGTATGAGTTTAATTTAGTATAATATAGTATATTAATTGTTTTATATATTTGCTCCCAATTTGAAACAATGCAAGTCTCCGTGAAATAAATATTAACCCAGGATTGTATAATTTCAAAGCTGACAGGTTGGGGAGGGGGGAATGGTATACTGGTTTTATGCTGTTGCCACATGGCTGGTGATAAGAAATATCTCCTTCTTGGGATTAATGTTGAATAATGCAGGTTTTGCATTATGCAGTTTCTTCAGGAACAATACCCTTTGCATAAAGTGCCACCACCTTGCATATAAAAAGATCTTGAAGGCTTGCTACATGGAAAAGGCACTCTATGAATGGCAATTACTCTAAAGGTGTAGACTTCAGTTAGGTACCAAGCAAATCACTCATGTTCCTGCAAGCTGGTTGTGCCTGAGTCCTTTTCCATTGGAGTCCCCAACCCATAGGGACTCCTTGGGAACAAGAAGGCAGGTGCCATCATTACCCTGATATCACTGCCCAGGGCAGAGGTTCCCTTCTCTGCAAGCCTCTCACCTGCCCGAGTTGCTGTGAGTAACCATTCCTTGGTCTTTGCTGTGAGTAAGGGTCACTCCTCGGGCCACATTTCAAGTGCCATGACTTTGGGGTGTGCCTTTTCTCTTGCACTTGTTGCATTGTCTCATAGAGTGCTGGGTCCATGGTTAATTAGCAATGCTTTTTTTTACTTAAATATTTTTCAAAATTTGGAGCAAGACAGGGGAAAGGCTATATTTGACAAAATTCTCCATTCAGGACACGTGGATTTTTAATACACTTGTGACATGCATTTTTAATACATTTGTGTGGATGTTCATGTGCACCTAAAAAGAGGCATGAATGAGGATGACTTCTGTCCCTTCCTGGTCTAGTCTCAGGTGGGACACAGCCACAGTCTCCACCATTAGCAGCTCCTCAGACATTTCCTGTGACCTGAAGCAGCAGTGGAAGAGCTGGGGGGTCTGAGTTGACCCCCCCCCCCCCACTGCCATTCAGCCTGGTTCACCATTATCTTCATCTGCGTTCCCTCAGAGGCAGACTTTGAGATGGGGATTTGTAGAGAGGTGCTTGGATGCAATGCCGTGAAGCAATCGGGGAATTAGGCAGGTGGGGAAGGCAGCCAGAACAGTGTTACAGTCTGTTACCTCTCTGAAGTTGGGGAAGAGCATGCACTGGACTTTTCCCATCTGGGTGATGAAGAGTTGGGCTATTTATCCAGAAACTTCCGTTTTGATTAATTAAGGGCTTCCCTGGAGGCAACAAGTCCCCAGTACTTGTGGCCTGCCCCTCTGTGGCCATGCAGGCTACAGCCAGGTAAGCCCCCAAGCAGAGAGCAGTGGTGGCTCTCAGGAAGAAGTCAAAGGCTAGTATGGGAACAATGAATGCCAACGAGGTGTGGACATAGCACCAACAGCATCTTCTCTATTAAGGAAGAGTACATATATAGAAATATTCTTTTTTTTAAACATTTTTTTAAAGATTTTATTTATTTATTTGACACAGAGAGAGAGATTACAAGTAGGCAGAGAGGCAGGCAGAGAGACAGGGAGAGGAGGAAGCAGGCTCCCTGCTGAGCAGAGAGCCCGATGCAGGCCTCGATCCCAGGACGCTAAGATCATAACCTGAGCCGAAAGCAGAGGCTTTAACCCACTGAGCCACCCAGGCGCCCTAGAAATATTCTTTTTTTTAAAGATTTTATTTATTTGACACAGACAGAGAGATCACAAGTAGGCAGGCAGAGGGAGAGGGGTAAGCAGGCTCCCCGCTGAGCAGAAAGCCTGATGTGGGGCTCCATCCCAGGATCCTGAGATCATGCCCTGAGCTGAAGGCAGAGGCTTAACCCACTGAGCCACCCAGGTGCCCCAGAAATATTCTAACCATACTCATGTTATTACAAGTATGCAGTGCTCTGGTTATGTATTGATATAAAATATCATGCTAAACCTTACTGGCTTAATCTCCAACCACCATTTTTTTTTTACACTCCTGGTTTCTGTGGTCAAGAATTCAGGAAGGCTTCACTGAACACATTTTATATGCAGTTACCATCATTTGGTGGCTGGGGCTGACGGTGGCTGGACCTGATGGATTTCTAGAGCAGCTAGAGATGGCTGGGAATCTATCTCTCTCTCCATGTGGTCTGTCTGCATGGGCTTGTTTGGGTTACCTTACTGCATGGTGGCCTCCAGGCCACTGGGCTCAGCAGCTGAGGTCTGCAAGAGAAAGTGTTCCCACTCTTAAGGCAGAAAGTGCATTTTTAAAATGACCTTCCCTTAGAAGTCACTTCTGCTGGATTGTGTTGGTTCCAGACTCATTTTGAGCTAGCCCACATTCAAAGGAAGTGAATTAGACTCTGCTTCTTGGTGGGGAGGTGACAAGGTTCTAGAAGAGCATGTGGGACAGGTAAGAGTGAAGTGGCCCTTTGAAAAAAATACGACTTGCTGTGTGTGTGTGTGTGTGTGTGTGTGTGTGTGTGTGTGTATTCATATTAGTAGGTGCTGCCATCTTTTAATACCTATGAAATAGAGGGTATCACAGAATAGCAAACGAGCCTGGGTCAGCACAAACGCCTTAACTAGGAAGATATGCAGAAACATCCAAGTTTGGTAACTGTCTGAGGAAGCCCACCCCCAGCCGCTGGCTCGATCTCTCAGTGGATCTGTTATAATTCTCAGCCAGCTGGCGTGTGCGTGCATGTGTGTGCACGTGCATGTGTGCGCGTGCATGCACACATGTGCATTCTTAGATGAGACAGGATTGGCTAATGATTATCAGCAACTACGGAAATGAAGGGAATCAATGACACAATAAAAACTCTAATTGCTTGGCAACAGTGTTTAGGCCTCATTAGGTAGATTTGTAACAGCTTCAAGAGAAATAAACTCCTGTGTCATTAGATAACAAGGCAAGAAATAGGTTATTTCCTTTTTGAAAGGTATGAAAGCTTCCAATTGCTTGATATATTCGCTTAGTAGATTATTTTCTGTCATCTCAGTTAATTGAATTTTATCCCTTGCTCTTAAAATGGTTTCCTTAAAAATAAGGTTACAAAGTTCAGAAAAGTCATATTTGAAATCATAGACATTGAAGGCAGAAATCAACCTTATCTGGGCCAAGTGCTCCAGGAGGAATTAAAAAGCCTAAACCTTTAGAAGATCACCTTTTCCCCCATAGACTTGGGTGACTTGGCATTCAAATAATATTTTGTAGGATACATCTTTTCACTATAGCATCCAATTTAGATTTTAAAAGAAAACTAAAAATTATTTGTGGTTCCATTGTTATTCTTTTTTTTTTAATTTTTATTTTTATTATTTGCCCAAGGGGTACAGGTCTGTGAATCATCAGGCTTACATCTTTCACAGCATTAACCAAAGCACAAACCCTCCCCAATGTCCATTGTTATTCTTTCTATGAGAAGGCCATCAAAGCTGTTGTTGTTGGAAAGTTTTTATTTTAGTTAAAAAGGACAAAAATATGAACTCACATTTAATTCCAATACAAACTTGGTTTGTAATATATTTGGTAATATCATGCTTTCAGTCTTTCTATGACCTATTTCAGCCCTGCTCTCTTGTTCTTTGTACACTCTCGAGTCTTCCAGATTATGCACACACCACACACACACACACACACACACACACACACACACACACACACACGCACAATGAGTTCACGCTACAGGGTCAGATATAATGTGGTACATAAATAAACAAACCTTTTTCTTTTAAATGCTAAAAGGTGAACTAAATCAATGTAGCAAAAGTACTTACAATGTCACATATCTGATTTCCAAGGTTTAAATGTCCTCGACCATAATGTATACCGTTTGCCCTCTTTTACTGCTGACTTTTAAATCCATACACTCTTAGGCAAAAGGAATATATGGGCATTTGACAGTCTCCCTCCCTGCCTTGATTATGCTTTAGTTTGTTTTACTCAAAGCCTCTTTGTCCCAGGTCCTCAGAAGATTTGGACCATGGATAAGTGAAGCAGGCAGAAGCCAACTCTGGGAATTTTCAAGCACACTTTGACTCCTTGGTGCCAAATAATGTCTCATGCAGGAGGGGTGTGTGTGATATCTTCCCTCTCTTGTGGTGAGAACCCGAAAGTCTAAGAAAAAAGTATTCTATCTTCAGTGGTCAAATTTCAAGCCCTTGGCCACAACAATTTTCTTAGAAGGAGAGATGATTGTCAAAATTTGAAGCCAAGAATACCCTTGTATATAGTGTATCCAGTGTATAGTATATACGATATAGGAGCTGTACATAGTGGAGCCAACACTGTAGTCATCCACATCCCTGTCCCCCGGCCCTGCCCATGTTTATACATATAGTACCTGTGTCAGACAGAGAATCTGCACAGCTCAGGCACAGAACAGGACCAAAGTGCCTAGAAATTAATGCCCTCAACCACTGACAGGCGGGAGTTGGCGGATACAGAGCCCAGCTTCCTTAGCCCCAGTGGGACAACTCTAAGGCACATTTGACCTAATTACCCAGATGTCCCCAGGGGATTGTGTCCCAGATGCCCGCAGTGGTACCCAGCTTGAAAGCACCTCAGATTGGCTTCCTTCCCTTCCCTATCTTACTTCCCCATCCCCACAACACCATTTTTCCTGCAATCACCTCCCAAATAACCTATTTGCACCCAAATTCTTGTGTCAGTGTCTGTTTGAGGGGACTAGCCTAATTCTACCTGTGAAGGCAGTGAAGTTTAATAATAGATGCTCTCATTTGACAAAGATGAGGCCAGTCCACGTCCAACGGTTTAGGGTTGCTTATGGTCCCTCCTGTGTGTGGGTCCTATCTGGTTCTCTTGCATGCTAAGAGGCTACTCTCAGAAGTTAGACCACCTGTTTATTTCCAGGTTCAGCCACCTGGAGCTGGGTAATCCTGGAAAGTTACTTGTCTCTAGCCAGGATTGGAAATCAAAGTTGTTCTTCCTTTATGGGGGTTGCAGGAGATGAATGAATAAAATGTTTGTAAAGGGCACTGTATACTGCCCAGCACACAGAAAATGCTTAGTAAATGTTAGCTGTCATCACTATTGTTATTACTACTGTCATGACCACTATTTTACCTAACTTCCTAGAATGGATTTCTGTACATAATTTAGGAGTTTGCCATCTATTTCTTTGGCTTAGTCCTAAGGTAGATATGCTACAAGGAGCTCAAATGGGCAATGAAATTTTGGTTCAGAATATTTCTACGGCATAAAATATACCTGAATTCTGGAGCCTGGCAGTTACAGAGCCTATGTTGTATAGTGATAAGTCCTTTAGTGCGCCTTAAAAGGGTAAAGTTTGATCTGGTTTTCTCTCCTTAATTGCAACTTTGGGAATGTGTTTCTAATTGTGTTAACAATTTTGTGGAATCATTATTTGGAAAACATAACCATTTAAAAAGTATTTTAACTTAAAAGAAATTTATTTTATTTTTATTTTATTTTATTTTATTTATTTATTTGACAGAGAAAGAGAGAGAGAGAGCATAAGCAGGGGGAGCTGCAGGCAGAGGGAGACGCAGGCTCCCCACAAAGCAGGGATCCTGATGTGTGGTTTGATCTCAGGACTCTGGGATCATGACCTAAGCCAAAGGCAGATGCTTAATGACTGAGCCACACAGGTGCCCTTCAAAGAACTTTTAAGCTGCAAATTTTCCTCTCCTATCTCCAAGTTATGTTCACATCTAACATTTGTTCTCGAGGGCAAGTGTGCCAGAAAGTGACAAGGGGCTGCTGTATTTGAGTGGGAAATTTACTACTTTGATTTTGTTGTGGCCCAGACAAGCAACTGGATAAAAAGAAAATCAGAATCATTTGCAGAACCCCTCTTGTATCCTTCCCTAACCGTACAGTCCTAACCTCCTCCATCTTCCTCGGAGACTTCTTTCTCAGCCCTCTCTTCCTTTCCTGCTCCACCAAATAGCCTGCTTCCTTGACATAGGTTTCAATTCAGAAGCTTCCTTCAGTGAGAATTCTTTAACAAGTGATTTTTAGTTTTCCACAAGAAAGGGGATGCTCTGGTGATCACATTGCATGATAGAGTGTGCAAGGCTGGATGGACTATTTCTGTTCCCTGTGTGCTCACATGAAGTGGGTGGACTACAGTGGACCACGTCTTTCCCTACAGTCTCTCTGGCAAGGATGCGTCCTTTACTGCCACATCACCCTTTCCAGTGCTTAGTCTTTTCCTTATTGTTTGCTCCATTTTGGCCCCCTCTCTGGCATCAAAGTTCAGGAAAAATCTGTAGTTAAGTCCTTTACATCTTAATGCCATTAAACAGAATTAAGGGGTTTGAATGTAATTAGGATGACATAGGGGCCAAGAGAGCAGGCACTCCTGAGTCTGACCCTGACTGCAGTGGTTTTCCCTCAAGGATGTCATTACAGATAGAGACATGGACAGCAGTGAAGGAAAGTGATTATTGCTGTCAGTCATTGTTGGGCAGTCAGTGTGCAGAGCAGAGAGCTCTGGGATGCTACGTCTGAGAAGATGACCCAGCCCAGAACTGCCCTCCCCCTGCCCCCACAGCAAACCCATGACCTCAAAGTGTTTCATGCACTGGCTAGCCATCCAGAAGTTCAGGGGTCCCCTAGAAGGAGAAGACCAAAATACATTAGGGAGAGCAGAATGGCTTTGTGGAAGGAGGAAGCAGGGAGAGAGAGAGAGAGAGAAAAAGAGAGAGAGATGGACAGTAGAGACTGAGCGAGGGAGGCACCAGCAGGATAAAGCAAGAGGATCAGGCCTCCTTTCTGTGGGCAAGACCTTGGAACAGCTACTGCCATTGACTTTCTGGCACAAATAAACATGCCCCAATTGATGTCTTGGAAACTGACCAATTATAATGGGGCCCCTTCACTGGGATAAGAAGAAGTATAGAGACAGGAGGAATTAAGGTGAGAAATTCCCATCTATAGAGATCTCAATGAATATAAATTCATTTTTCCCTATGCCAAGGTCTCTTGCATTTTTAAGCTTCTATTAAAGAAATTTCAGGTACCATTGAATAGGTGGGAAGAGGAATTTGGGCTCATTGATAGAGCCTTCCACTCTATCCTGGGAGTGTCACTCCAGCCTGAGTCAATAAAGGGCCATTTAGTAACTTACAAAGCTGTGGCTGAAGAGATCTGAGTCAGCCTGGAAGTGCCTGGGAGGTTGGACAGATTAACGCCTCTTATCTCAGTACTGAATTGAAGGTCAATACCTTGAATTCTCCTGCAGTAAGCAGTTGTCTAGAGGGTATAGATTTTCTGCTCTATAAGCTTGACTCTCCCTTATTGTTGGTCCACATCAGCCCCATTTCAAACCCATCAGAACATATTATGGGGAAACCAGCCTTTAACAAACCTGCACATTGTGTTTCTGGAACTTAGGGCTGACGCTGGCCAGTAACTTCTCTCCCCCCAACTTCTCATCCCCTTCCCTTTTATATATGAATGACAGCAGACCCTGACTGGTAGCAGCACAGCAAAGATATAACACTCTAGAACAATTCACACTTATGGTTTTGTATTCATCCATTGCTGTTACTGTTCTGGAAAATGAGGGATGGTGAGTGAGCCACCTCTACCTAGGAATTTGCCACATGGAGAGAGTACATTTAAAGCCTGTTGATAAGCATAACACCAGTGTGATTGTTAATTTTATGTGTCACCTTGACTGGGCCCACAAAGTTCTCAGATATTTGGTAAAAAATTATTCTGGGTGCTTCTTTGAGGGTGTTTTCGATGAGCTTAACACATAATTTGGTAGATCGAGTAAAGCAGATAGACCTCCCCAAGGGGGTGGGCCTCATCCAATCTGTTGAAGACTTGAGTAGAACAAAAATGCAGGGGCACCTGGGTGGCTCAGTGGGTTAAAGCCTCTGCCTTCGGCTCAGGTCATGGTATCAGGGTCCTGGGATCCAGCCCCGCATCGGGCTCCCTGCTCAGCGGCCAGCCTGCTTCCTCCTCTCTCTCTGCCTGCCTCTCCAACTACTTGTAATCTCTCTCTCTCTCTCTCTCTCTCTCTCTCTCTGTCAAATAAATAAATAAAATCTTTTTTTAAAAAAAAAAAGAACAAAAATGCTGTCCTCCCATGAGTAAGAGAGAATTCTTCCTGCCCCAATGGACTTTGAACTGGGAGGTCAGCTTTTCCCTGCCTTTAGACTGGAACTGAAAATGTCAGTTCTTCCTGGGTCTTGAGATGGTGGCCCTTGGATTGGAACTACATTATTTGTTCTCCTGGTTCTCAGTCCTTTGGACTCAGACCCCTTCAAAGGCAAGGATGAGCTGTTTGGGATGGGAAGGCCCACTGGTTCCCATGACCTTAAGCCAGTGCTTTTCAGCCCTGACAGCCCATTAGAATCACCTGGAAGAGCTTTTAAACCCTCCCAAAACCTGAACTGCACTGGACACCAATTAAATCACACACTCTCAGTGTGGAATCCAGTTATTGTTGCTTTTTAAAGCTCTCTACGTCCCACTCTGTAGTCCCGCTTGAGAACCACTCTTTACCCCTTCAGGGTCCAGCTCACTTCACATCCCTGCCCTGCTGTGTGTGCCTGCCCCATCCCATCCCAGCCTTAGCAGGGTTCTACCAGGCCGGTGGGTGCCCCTCCATCTTAGCCTCACCTGCAGTGTCTTTGCCTGTGGCAACCTTTGTGTCTTTCACTAATCTCTCACGTTTCCCTGTCTTCCAGCAATGTGTTGAAACTTCACCAGCTGCCTATATCCTTTATTCCATTTGCTTTGCTGTTACTGCGTTTTATCTTTTTAAATCCTGTATTACAATTTTAACACAATCTCAGAAGGGTGTGGAGATAGAAAGTATGTACTCAATTCACTGTTTTGAGCTGCCAAAGCCCAGGGTGCTTAAACATATTTTTGGTAGTTTTTTTTTTTTTTTAAGTTTTCTGCTTGATAGTGACTCACAACCATGAGCATGCTGTATCCATTTGGGAACAATGGTTACAATGGATTTCTCTCCCATCACACAATTTTATTGAGATATAATTGACTTATAACATTGACAAGTTTTAGGTGTAAACATTATGATTTGATATATGTATATCTTGAGAAATGATCACGACAATAAGTTTACTTAACTTGCATTACATCACATAGTTACTATTCTTTTTCTTGTGATGAGAACTTTTAAGATTTACTCTCTTACTGACTTTCAAATATACTATACAGTATTATTAACTATAGCTACCATGTTGCACATTATAACCCAAGGACTTTCCTATCTTATAACTGGAGGTTTGTAAATTTAGACCACTTTCACCCACTTCCCCCACCCCCAGCCCCACCTGTGGCCACCACCAGACTTAAGGATTTGTTCATCAAGTCAGCAGACTTGAGAGATTTGCTCATAGCACCTGATAATATCCGTCAGATGGATAATGTGGTTGTTTAACCACCAGGTGCTATAGAGTAGGAGGAATATGGTCTTGGAATCACATAGATGTGGATTCTAATTCCAGTTCCAGGAAAATTATCTAACTTTTTCAAGGCCTAGTTTCATTCTGTATAAAATGGGGATAATTACACTTTGCTTTGCAGGGTTGTTGTGAGAATTGAATTATATCTCCTATATGGAAGCTTCTGATACAGTGCCTGGCACAGGTTATTATCCTTCTTACTTCAAAACTGCCCTTGGGATTTAGCAAGTGGACTTGGACCTTCTGCCTAGATCACATGTCTCCCTATTTTGTTCTATGATAATGCAGGTATACCAACACGGGAAACTGCATTTTCAAGAGAATTTAATGGGCAAATGCAAATGTAAGAAGAAATTGTTATTTCTTTATGAGCAGCATCTGAATGTCCCTCTTCTGTTTTAAGGTGTGCTTGACCATGGACTAACTTTTCAGTAATGCAATTTCTTTCCTTCATAGGCAAACCTGAGCAGATGTTTTTACCTTCTTGGTTATCTCTGGCATATATTGCTCCTTCTATTATTTGATTTCCTAGCTATTCTAAAACATTCTCTCCCCTATCCCACATCATTATAAAGAAAGGTCCAAAGTAAAGTTAAGGGTATTACATTTTTTTAAAAGATTTTATTTATTTGAGAAAGAGAGAGAGACAGAGTGAGCAAGTGAGAGAGCACAAGTAGGGGGAGGGGCAGAGGGAGAGAGAGAAGCAGATTTTCCACTGAGCAGGGAATCCCATGTGGGGCTTGATCCCAGGACCCTGGGATCATGACTGGAGCAGAAGGCAGCTGTTTAACTGACTGAGTCCCCCAGGTGCCTCTTAAGGGTATTTCTAACTGACATCCATATTTCATGAAGACTCAGCTGTTGCTCCTTGGTGGTAAGTTGACAAGAGTAGTTTAAGTTTCATAGGAGAAATAATGTCGATAGATTTCAACTTAGGAAGTTGACATTCTATATACTCTTTTAGCCAGCCTCAGTGTGATGGTAGGGCAGGGTTAGGGGCTTACCTGGAGCATCCCAATTCTACGTTTCCTGTCTTAGTCACCATCCTTCCTCCTTTTGCTACCTGGAAACATTGCATAGCGTTTTAGCCCAAGACCCTTGGAGAAACAAATGTTTATTTAAATCCTGGTGGGCCTCATATGGCCGTGTATACTTGAACCTCCAGCCCCTTCAATCCCTGCTGTAGTTTGGATACAAAGATCCTTATCCAGCACAACTGAGTGAGGAAGGATCATGGTATGGGGTATGACACATAGTACTAGATAGTGGCCAGCGTCACTCCATTACTGAGTGCGACTAGAGATGAAAAAGAGAGGGAAACATTCATCATATCATTTTCCCCTGGAGAAATGACCAAAGAAGATGGAACTTAACAGCCAACATGAGGCATGGGAATTGTCTGTTGATTCTGGAAGCTAATGTAAGCTCTGTGTATAGAAGATGGGAGCACAATGTCTTATCTCTAATTAATGATGCCATGGACTTTCTTATATACAGTGTCATTTTATCCTCAATCATCCCAACAGAGCTATGATGTCAGGTATTACCTGTATCAGCCTGCTTTTGATGCAATTGACCTTGACCTTGAAAAACAAATCAATGGCAGTTGACCTTGACCTTGAAAAACAAAGAGCAGCATGAGGACTGGAATCATAGTGTTGTGATCAAATAAAACTTAACATCAGAGTTGATCTGATACATTTAATGAAATGCATCATTGTTTCTGGACTAGGTGTGAACTAGGCCCAGGATAAGTTGTGGGAATGACTTTGGTTCCTTCTGAGTGACTCTAGCAGTGGAGGTATGGGAGTGAAGAAAAGGGTAATGTCATCTGGATCATAACCTGCAGGAACCTAGGCTTCTTCCCTTTCTTCCAAGAGTACCTACAACCAGGTATTTCATTCACCTTCAGGTATGAAGAATAAGGACAGGGTAGATACTGAGTTTCATACTGTGTAGTTGGGGGGCCACCGTTTGTTCTGGAAGATGTCTCTGCTCATTGAGGAAGGAGAATCAGACAGGCAGTTAGGACTAAAAGCTAATGAGTGGCCAAATTATCCATTTGGTTGGGGAAAGAGTTTGTCAGGGAAATAAGAGTATGTGTGGTGGTGAACCTTTCCTATTCAAACCAATTTAAAATAACAAAGAAAGCTGAGTGTCTTGAATTATGAAGAGATTTGTACCAGTGTACACAAATTCTTTATTTACATGGCTTGAAATACTACTAATTAAAAATGAATTTTAGCAAACAAACATCTTTCTGTGAAAAGATAATAGCAAGTCATTCTCTACCTAGTATGAATTAGTCTAATTGGCTTGTTTTCCCAGAGACTTACAGAAATACAGTAAGGGAATAGGAGTTTTGTTAGGGTCAGCAGTGGAAGCAGGATCAGGAAGCTACCTTTGGGGAGCTGCAGGGCAGGTCAGGACAAGGCTGGCTGAGTGGATACCATGTATGGCTGCAGGCATCTCAAGCCAAGATAAGGTGGTTGAATTACTGTCAGCACATGTGTGTGTGTGGTAGATGTGTATGTGCTTACACATGTGTGTGAGGGAGTGCTGGTGGTGGTAGAAGTATTGAGTATGTGACATGAGGCAGTAAGCAAAATAAGAAGACCAGAAAGTAGAAATGAAGGAAATAAAAAAGAGAGGTGTGAAGGAAGTCTCTTTATTTCACATATTAATCATCTGCTATGTACAAAAGAACATTTTGGTTCTTAAACTTTTTATTATTATTATTATTACTATTATTATTATTATTATTATTATTTAAAGATTTATTTATTTATTTATTTGACAGAGAGAGAGATCACAAGTAGGCAGAGAGGCAGGCAGAGAGAGAGGAGGAAGCAGGCTCCCTGCTGAGATCATGACCTGAGCAGAAGGCAGAGGCTTTAACCCAATGAGCCACCCAGGCGCTCTCTTAAATTTTTCATAAGTAAAACCATCTCTTTTTGTTATGGACCAACCACTTCATAGTAATTATGTTTTTTACTATCTCTTAACTGAAAAACAACATAATGAGAAAAAGTTAAAGCACCCCTGGCCCTGGCTCACAAGGTTAGAACTACCCAGTGGAGCATACAAAGATTAATTAAATGTGGATGTTGTAATAATTGTAACAGGCAACATTTCTCAAACACTGTGTTCCAGGTCTGCTGCTAATTGCTTCACATGGACTATCTCATCTCAACCCTCAGAATAGCCCCATGAAGAAAGTATTATTCCTGGTCCGTTTACAGACAAAGAAACTGAGGCTCAGAGAAAAGAAATGTCCCCAAGGTATCGCAGTGAGGCAGAGACTGCTATGTGGTCAACAAAACCCATTTTTTTTCTTCCTCCTAACCATCTAATTAAATTTTATATCTCAGTTGCCTGTGCAGTTATGTGTAACCATGTGAATGAGCTTTGACCAATTGATTATGTGTGGAAATGGCCACACAAACCTCTTACCTGAGCCTCTACACTCTCTTCCTCTATCTGGCAGCTGAGTGCTGAAGATCCAACAGAGGACTCCAAGGCCCTGGGTGATGGTGAAACCACAAGATGGAAGGGAACTGGATTCCTGAATGATCATGTGGAAAATACCAGAAATATCCACTTTGGATTTTGTGTGAGCAAGAAGTCAATTCTTATTATTCCAAGATGCTGAGATGTGGGACTTTGTGATAGCAGCCAGTGTTATGCACACTGCCTCATTCATACAGACTGCAAGCATTCATGTTGTGGAGCCAGGATCCACCCAGGTAGAGTCTGTGAGCTGGCTGCATTGCCATGTTGCTCATAAACAGTGAAAACATGAAGGAGAAAGTGACAATGTCTTTCTTCAATCTTCTTGCTCCCATTCTTGGTGTTCTTAAGAGACTTACTTATCCCTTTATTTTGGCCTTTGAAAGAATGGACAGTGATGGGTATAAACAGATGCAGGAATGGGGTGGGCACTGGAAATTTGGGGAGGGAAGTAGAGTGCAGAAAGGGCACTGAGCTAAATCATATGGTCAGGAAAGGTTAAAGTTGTAGCTTGGATGGTCATGGGGATAGGATGGCTCTTGGTGTTTTATTTTTGTTGTTGCTGTTATTGTTTAATAGTTTCCATTTCTTTATTAGGATGCCCCATTTGTTTCCAATTATAGTGTATTTTTCTTTAAGCATTTGAATATATTTGTAAAAGCTGCTTTAAAGTCTTTGCTTGCTGATTCCAATGGTGTCGTCACCTCTGGGTCTGTTTCTATTGACTGACTTTTCTTCTGATTATGAGTCCCATTTTCCACTTTTTTTTTTTTCATAGCTAGATTTTTTTGATCCTATGCTGTTGAGTTCTGTGTTCTGTGGATTGCTGAGTGACTGTTCTGGCAGGCATTTAACTTGAAGTTACTTGCAGATCAGTTTGACCCATTGGAAGCTTGTTTTTAAGCTTTGTTAGGTTGGGTCTAGAGTAGCCTTTACTTTAGAGCTAGTTTATCTCTACTCCCAAAATGTGATATTTTGGGGCTCTTAACTCATTGCCTGGAACATGGAGTGTCATCTTTCCCTGGTGATTATAGCTCCAATGTCTCCCTGTCCTATTCAAGCTCCAGAATCCACATTTGGCTCACAGCACACCACCCTGCTCCATTGATTACTCTTTCCCAGGACTCATGAATTCTCCCTCTGGGTATATGCAGTTTAGTACTTGGCCAAAGGTTCAAGGGAAACTTTATCCAGATTTATGGAGCTATTTCTCTGAACACCTCAATCCCCTTTGTGTCCTGTTCCTTGTACTTAAGCCACTGCAGTAGACCCAAACTCTGATCTTTGATTCCTTATCTCAGTGAGACCACAATGGTCTGTTTGGTCTCCAGATCTCCATAGTGTGTTCCATAAAGTGCCTCTGGGTAGATAGCCAAGGCAACAGGGGTCTCACCTTATATGTTTCTCTTGGGCCACAGTCTTGTGCTGCATTCCAATGTCTAAAAACAGTATTTTTCCCCCCAATTTCATAGTGGTTTATAGGGGGAGGGCTGGTCTGGAGCTTGGTACTCCATAATGATGGCAAACAGAAATTATTCTCCTAGTATTCTGATGCTTTTGGATTTGGAAAGTCAACTGCCTCTTCCATCCCTTCACAGGCACTCAATGTTTGTTGTTGCAAGCAGGCTGGAGGGCTCTTTTAGGGGAGAAGCTATCCTGTGCTGTGGGTGGTGTCAAGAGCTAAAATCAACAAGTCAGAAAATGACAAATGTTGGCGAGGTTGTGGAGAAAGGGGAACCCTCCTACACTGTTGGTGGGAATGCAAGCTGGTGCAGCCACTCTGGAAAACAGTATGGAGATTCCTCAAAAAGTTGAAAATGGAGCTACCCTACGACCCAGCAATCGCACTACTGGGTATTTATCCTAAAGACACAAAGGTAGTGATCCTCAGGGGCACGTGCACCCGAATGTTTATAGCAGCAATGTCCACAATAGCCAAACTATGGAAAGAACCTAGATGTCCATCAACAGATGAATGGATAAAGAAGATGTGGTATATATATACAATGGAATACTATGCAGCTATCAAAAGAAACGAAATCTTGCCATTTGCAAGGACATGGATGTAACTGGAGGGTATTATGCTGAGCGAAATAAGTCAATCAGAGAAAGACAATTATCATGTGATTCCTCTGATATGAGGAACTTGAGAGTCAGGGTGGGGGGTTGTGGGGGGTAGGGAGGGAAAAATAATGAAACAAGATGGGATGGGGAAGGAGACAAACCATAAGAGACTCCTAATCTCACAAAACAAACTGAGGGTTACTGGGGGGTGGGAGGGTAGGGATAGGGTGGATGGGTTATGGACATTGGGGAGGGTTTGTGCTTTGGTGAATGCTGTGAAAGATGTAAGCCTGATGATTCACAGACCTGTACCGCTGGGGCAAAGAATAAAAAAAATAAATTAAAAAAAAAAGATCTCAGAGCAGAAATGAGTGCACAACAACAGTTTGTTCCTTTCCAACTGAGACCAGTATTGGTGGGATTGGCTGCTCAAGTTCTTCCACCTGGCAGGGTGAGGGTTTTTGTTTGTTTTCAGTAGGGAGCAGGATGGAGCTTTGTAGAATAGGAGGAGGTCTGGACTAGAAAATATGAGGACTAGACCCATTTGTATCACTTAGAAGTCAGGGGGTGTTGGACAAGCCATTTGGATTCAGAATTCCATTTTCTCACCTGTAAAATAGGTGAAATGGTCACATTATTGTATAGCACCCATGAGTTCATGAATGTGAACGCATCTTGTAAGCCATGAAGCCTCTTACATACAGGAAGGGTTTTTCCTGTCAAAGAAGTCAGGTGAGGTATAGAGCTGGATTTGGCCAGGGCACCAGGATCCCTTTGGAGAAACCCCAGATTGCTGAAAGAAGCAACTAAGAGAACGAATAGGGAGAGACTCCTTCTCCCACCATCCCCCTCTAGGCTTAATTGTTCCGTCTGTCTCTTGGGAAGTACTGAAATTAAGCCTGTCCTCTTGGGTGTGTGTGTACTGGGCATTTTTGGTCCAAAAAATAAACAGACAAACCTGAGGCTTGCAGTTACTCTGGAGAGGCCTCCCCAGCCTGCCTGGCCTGCCTCTATGCTTCAGGGTGGCCAGTTACCCAGAACCTAGGCTGGTTGGCTTTGGGGTCCCAAGGCTTTCTCCCTGTGAGCATTTTGACTTCTCTCCCATCAGCCCACTGTGCCCCACAGGCTGCTGTGCCCCACAAGGTCAGCTGTACAATTGCCTAAGAGTCAAGATTTGGTAATCTCCCTGGGTCCTGAGGAGGAACAATGGGGACCACCAGGGAGAGGTGCCAGTTTGGCCTCCAGGGCTGACCCCAAAGACTTTATCAGCAGGATCAGGCCATATGTCCTCATTAATCCAACATTTGGGTCACAGGAGATTTGTACAGAGCCTGGTTAAAGCCACGGCATAACTCCCCTCCTGAATTATAATTCTGAGACTTGATGGCAGAGGAAATTTAGTTATTGAGAGCCAGCAGTAGAGGCCAGCAGAGAACAAAGCAGATATTGGAAAAATGAACACATTTAATTTGTGCACGGAGTTCTTAAGAGCATAACGAGTTAATGTTAACATCATCCCACTCTCTCCCCACATCCAAAGATTAAAATGGAAATAGTGGAGGTGGGCTCTTTATGGAACTTTGGGCATGATGTAGGGTGTTACAGGTTTCTCATTAACCTTTCTTGAACCCAAGTGATGTGCACATCCCACTCCCAGTTCAGAATTGTGAAATTTAACCCTAACTTAACATCATTAAACACCCTTCCCAATGTTCACAAAATAGCCCTGGGCAGCTGACACATTTAGCTGGCTAACACAAAACAAAACAAAACAAAACAAAACAAAACAAAACAAAACAACAACAAAAAAACCAAAATCCACACCTGCTTCCCCAAAAAAACCTCAAAAAACTGTCCTTGTAAATTAAACATAATCAGGATTTGAAGAGGACAAGTAATTGACTGAGGGTTTTCAGATCTAGTAATTTTAATTATGTAATCACTCTGCCGATGTCCATGATACATTTTCAAGTTCATTTTCCACTGAGCAGAAGTTCTGCATTCCAGACAAAACACTTTCTTCCCTCCTTGATTTAACAGACATATTTGAACTGGCCAAAAAACAGTTGGTGATTTTTTCTGTTTTGTTCTGTTCTGTTTTTTGTTTTTCCCAAACACCAGCTTTTTGAGAATGTTCCAAATCGTGGACATAAAACATCTGAATGTAAATACATATTGCTTTCTGTGTCTTCCCTGAAGTCACTAAAGAAAACAAGCTTTGAGTTACTTGTTGGGCGTGTATCTCTATTTACAAACCAGGATTTCTACTTAATTGTAACAAACACGCTTCCATCATGAGAAGAGAGCTTCCCCTTCATCGGATCAGAGACTCTACAGAGCAGCCGGCTGTCACCAAAGGCTGGGGCTGGGCCACCCAAGACTGTGCCCCTAATCCCACAGGGCTCTTGAGCTAGGAGACTTTCGCCACTTTTGAAAAGGCAAGCTCCCTTTTCTGCTTTGGTGATTAACAATTGTCCACCAAACATATTAGAATAAATTGCACAGCAGGTATGACATTGTTATAAAGTTCCCAACTATCACAAAATAGTTTCTATGCCAACACTTCTTTCCCTTGGGCCAGTCGGGTAGAATGATCCTGAAAAAACAATACACTGTGGAAATGAGCACAACCTTCTCCCTTTGTGTTCCTCATGTGGAGACCAGTTTGTCCAGATTATTGGGGGGGTGTTTAAATGATAAAAAGGAAAAGTATTCAAAGGTGGATGAAGACACAACCACACTGAATTCTAGAGAAGCAGATGAGCAGTGAGAAAAGACATCTTCCCCCAAGCTAAAATTTGCCCGGTTAAAAGGGGCAAAGGGATAGGGGTGGTATTTTAAACTCCATCTCTGAGTGCATGTCTGAATGGTATTTCTCTTTCTGAAATGTCTTTCTGAAATTGGTAGCTTGGGATCTTCAAGAAAAAATTCTGAGCCACGAAAAGGCTCATATACTAAAAGAATGTGAATGGAGCATCCTCAGAGCTAAGCTCAGGTGCCAAACTGTTCATGAAACAGAATAAAGTGACTTGGGAGGATTATTTCATCAGGAGAAGAACTCAGCTGCCCACTAAACTAGATTGGGTTACAGGTGGGGGTCTGCCTCTTTCTGAAGGAGAATCACCCTGCCCCCATCCTGAGGGGGATGGGGACATCCTCTGGTCCTATGGTCCCAACCATAACCGGAAAGACCATGGCAATAAATACAATTTATTGCATTATTTATTTGCTTGATTTTCTGAGGGCTTACCATATGGCATAAGGCACTATGAGATGCTAAGATTAAAAACACAGCCCCTGATTACTGGGGCTTATAAGTAAGAATAGAAAAATTAATCACCACCATCATATAAAACAATTAGTGAGCATCCATATGTAGCGTGTGGTTTGAAGTGCTTTATATATATTAGTTCCTTGATTATCACAGCAAGCCTCTGAGATAAGCACTTTCACTGTTTCCATTTCTGACATGGGGAAAATGAGGCCCAGAGAGGTAACTTGTCTAAGGCTATAGAGGGAGCAAGTGGCAGAGCTTGGATATGTAGATCCATGCACACAGATCACTAGGCACCATGTGGCAGGGGCTCTCAGAGAGGCATCAATTGAATGCAAAGGTAATTGAGAAGGGAGAGGTCATATGTGGTTAAGGAGAAGGGCAGACTTCAAGGAGGAGGTGGCAGTTCAATGGGCTTGGAATGTAAGAGGGATCTCCTCATGTGGAGCCTGGTAGAGGGATGGTAGACATGTACATGGGCAAACTTTCAGAGGTTCCCCTATCACAGAGGACTATGTTCCAGTGCTCAGGATTGAAGCTTATTGTACTATAGGGCCTTATAGGACCAAACAGTGATCACCTGACTCACTAAAGTGGGTTTCTGTTAAAAAGCCGAGATAATGTCCAGATGGAAGAAAAGGTGAGCAGGTTCCAGAGATGACAGCGTTAGGGATATACTTGGGGAAAGAGGAGCATAAGCTTCCCTGTGGGGATAGTTGGCATTAAAGATGAAAGAGGAACAGATGTAGAGGGCCTGTGGGACAGCCCTACCGTGTGCCAAGCATCTTTACATACCTTATCTCATTCTTTCTTAAAGCAACCCTACAAAATAGATATTATCATCATTTTATTGATGAGCTCTTTAAGTACTGAAAGATGAGGTAAATGACTCAAGAACACAAGGCTGTATCAGTGGAGTCCCTGGGGGCACTTGAGTCCAGTCCGGAACTCTTCCCACTACACTAAGGAGGCTAAAGGCACTCATGCAGGATCTTGAATGCCAGACAACTACTATTTTTAAGTAGAGAATTTGGGAATGGGAGTCTGAACTGGTGATGACAGGAGAAAGAAAAGAAGAGGCTCAATTCTACACATACTGTTGAGTTAAATCAATAGGTCTGTGGTTCTCAAAATGTCTCCAGGTCAGCAGTATTAGTATCTCCAGGGAACTTGCTAGAAATACAAATCTATCTACTAAATCAGAAATTTTAGTGGTGGGGTCCAGAAATCTCTGTATTAACAAGATCCTCAGGGGATTTTCATGTGCCTTCATGTTTGAATTATTCTGTTATAGACCATATTGGTGAGCTGGATTTGAGAGGTTGGGAGTGGAGTCATGGGTGTAGATTAAGGGTAGATATATAATTTCTAAACTATTTGTATTGCTATGGCATTTTCTTCTTCCTACAGCCCCAGGAAGCCACCATTATGTTTTCTGTTCCTATGAATTTGACTATTCCAGGTACCTCATATGAGAAGAATCAGGCAATATATGTCTTCTTGTGACTAGCTTATTTCACTTAGTGTATAGTCTCATGATTCATCCACATTGTGGCACGTGTCAGAATTTCCTTCCCTTTTGAGACTGAAACCTATTTCATTGTATATATACCACATTTGTTTATACATCCAACTGCCAGTAGACACTTGGGTTATTTCCATCTTTTGGCTATTGTGAATAAATATACTATGAACATGTGTGTATCAGTATCTCTTCAAGACCCTGCTTTCAATTCCTTTGGTTATATACTCAGAAGTGGAATTCCTGGATCATATGGTAAGTTTATTTTTAAGGAACTGCTGTACTGTTTTCCATAGTGGTGGTACCATTTTATGTTCCCAACAGTGCACAAGGGTTCCAATTTCTCCACATCCTTGCCAACACTTGTTCTTTTCTTTTCTTTCTTTTTTCTTTTTTCCATCCTATCTTTTTTCTTAATTTTTTAATTATTATTTTCCCCAGGGGTATAGGTCTGTGAATCATCAGGCTTATACTTTTCACAGCACTCACCATAGCACAAACTGTCCCCTCTGTCCATAACCCATTTTTTTTTTATCCATCCTAATGGATATGAAGTGGTATCTCATGATTTTGATTTGCATTTCTCTAACGATTAGTGATGTTGAGTATTCTTTCATATGCTCATTGGCCATTTGTTTTTTTNAATCATCAGGCTTATACTTTTCACAGCACTCACCATAGCACAAACTGTCCCCTCTGTCCATAACCCATTTTTTTTTTATCCATCCTAATGGATATGAAGTGGTATCTCATGATTTTGATTTGCATTTCTCTAACGATTAGTGATGTTGAGTATTCTTTCATATGCTCATTGGCCATTTGTATATCTTCTTTGGCGAAATGTTTATTTAAGACCTTGAACCAGTTTTGATTGGGTTTCTGGAGAGTTCTAGTTTTTACCCGTCTTTAAAGACAGTGATTGGAGAGGTCTGTAAAGAAACCCAGGTAACCGTAGGTTATAGATGCATCACAGATGTTTTGAAGCAAATCAGGTTTGAGAGCCACTGTGTTATGGGGCAAGAGCTTCACTTCTGACAACTTAATTATACATGTACATGTTCATACGAATGATTCAAGCAAAAGTTTAGAACTCCCTCATGTTGTCCAATTTCTTTCTATATCAAATAGAGTCACTGTGATTTTATGTTAGTTCATGGATCATCTACCTCCCTTCCTTCATTACCTCCAGACAACTGCAAGGAGGTTAACACTGGTCATAGGGACTGGGTAGAATAAGAAAAGGAGACGAAGGTTTAACAAAGTAAAATTTTTGGTTAGGAAGGAGGCTGAAGCTATTTGTCATAGCAAAACAGTGAAATTCCTGTTTTTGTTCTTCTCAGGATCACATTCCATGAACAAACAAAGAACAGACTTTAAGAGCCCTAGAGAAGAAGTATACTGCACTTGTACCCAAAATATGACCAAGAAGAATCAGAGTATGGCTTTCAGATGCAGGTTCAGCCACTGGATTTCACATAGGACCATGGGTGACGAGAAGCCTGGAATCCAGAGGTGTCGGTCAGCCAGATATATGCTGGTTGCAAGTGACAGAAGTGGGATAGGATGGCATATAAACTGCCAGACTTCCAGGTCTCTATGCTTTCAAGCAAAGTGGGCTCTAGCTGTTTAAGGCTGTTCTCCAACAAAGAGATGCAGGTATTGTTGGTAGTGAATGCACATGGGGAATGTTTGCATGAAAATAACAAGGACTTATAAGGGACATGGACAGAGCAATGATAGCATCTGCTACACCCACTTACTCTCATTCAGTCTTCAAAAATTTGAAAAGTGTGATTTCTGATACAGTGCCTGTATGGTGAAGGGTATGATGATTTGGTGTAGTTAGTAAAAATTGGAAACACCAAGAGAGTTATAAATATGCCAATGGGACTCAGTGGCACCTACAACAGTGAACAGTTGTACTACAACTTTGATGGTTCATGAACGAAAATAATATTTTGATAGTTCAATAACAAAAGAGAATTTAAATGAGAATGGGCCTCGGTCACATACTCTGCACATAAAGGACCTTGAATACAAGCTTAGCTCATGATTATGTCGGTTGGTAGGTGGCTCTCCTGGGCTGGTCTGACTTGGTTGACCCCTGTTGGGCTCTTGCATATATCTGTGGACTGTCCTATAGAGGGATAGTAGGAGTTGGCCTTGCTCACAAGTGGGAGGTTGTTGGGTCTTCACTCCCCGTGTGTGTGTGTGTGTGTTTTTTTTAAAGATTTTATTTATTTATTTGACACACAGAGAGAGATCAGATCACAAGTAGGCAGAGAGGCAGGCAGGGAGAGAGGAGGAAGCAGGCTCCCCGCTGAGCAGGGAGCCCGATGTGGGCCTCGATCCCAGGATGCTGAGATCATGACCTGAGCCGAAGGCAGAGGCTTTAACCCACTGAGCCACCCAGGCGCCCTCCCCATGTGTTTTTATCTTCTGTCAGGAAAGCTCAGGTTTGTTCACATGGTGATTTCCAAGTACACTAAGAGTGTATGTGTTTAATGCTTTTAAAATTTGTTTGTGTTGCATTGATTTTCATTGGCCAAAACAAATGAATCAAAGCAATGGACAACCTCATGTCCAGAGGGCACTACCAAAGGGAGGGTGTGGGTTGTAGAGAGAAAAAGAATTTGTGGCCGTTTACTATCATATTTGCTCAGTCATATTTTATATGTGCTTGTGTTTATACTCAATGTCTCAGAAAACTTAAGCTTTTCAAAGAAGTAGAAAAAAGGGAAATGGCTATATCCCTTTGTAAAATTATTTTTTTGAAGCCTTGAAATATAAGTGCTATTTTAAAATTGTAAATCCGTAAATAGGTTGTCAGGATTTTGAGACCTAAATGCAGGTGAATATATATGTTAAAAAGAGATGTTTAAAAATGTCTTTGGACATTATGGCCTCTCTAGATACATGAGTGTTTATACATTTCTAAAAAGGGTAATAATTAGCTCAAACTGTAGAATATGTTTCTCAGTACTCTTCTGTGAGCATGTGTGTGTGCGTGGGCACATCTGGTCAGAATAAATCTCTACCTTCATAGGGGCTTTATAACCTTCCTTAACATAGGTGGTCATGACACATTTAATAACCCCTTTCCCCACATTTTCATTTGACTTTTAAATCAGTTATGGGATTAACTAATTTGAGAATTACAATATTTATTTTTTATTTTAAAAATAAGTGAAACAGGGATACTTGGGTGACTCAGTCTGTTAAGCAACTGCCTTCTGCTCATGTCACAATCCCAGGGTCCTGGGGGATGGAGGCCCATGTTGGTACTCCCTGCTCAGTGGCAAGTCTTCATCTCCCTCTGCCTCTCCTCCTGTTCATGGTCTCCCTGGTTCTCTCTCTCAAATAAATAATTTAAAAAAATATTAAAAAAATAAGAATATGGGGGCGCCTGGGTGGCTCAGTGGGTTAAAGCCTCTGCTTTCGGCTCAGGTCATGATCTCAGGGTCCTGGGATCGAGGCCCGCATCGGGCTTCCTGCTCAGTGGGGAGCCTGCTTCCCCCCCCCCCGCCTGCCTCTCTGCCTCCTTGTGATTTCTCTCTCTCTGTGAAATAAATAAATAAAATCTTTTAAAAAAAAGATAAAAAAAAAATAAGAATATGGGTTAACAGTTGGATGTCAATCTGATAAGAATCCTTTTCTCACCTGGAATTAGGTCCCTCTGTTTTCCACTGAAGAGGGTAGTTTGAAAGGTATTTCCTTTTTCTCTTTACCTCGGGGACATGTGAAGTGTTCACATTTTCTGTGCTTTGCTCATCACTGTGGCAAATCAGTGTGCGTCTTGTTCTGTCAATGAATGAACCAGAGTCTGCACAACAAAGTCATCTGAAGGCAAGGTCACTCAGCACTTGTGAACATTGCTTTGCTCACTTGGGTACACCTACGTATACCCTGTGATTACGTTGTCATTGTTGCTGTTGTTATTACTTTCAGAGAGAGACAGAGAGAGAGTATGCCCAGGAGGTGTGGTAGGGACAGAAGGAGAGAGAGAATCTTAAGCAGGTTCCAGGCCCAGTGTGGAGCCTGACATGGGGCTCCATCCCATGACCCTGAGGTCATGACCTGGGCCTAAATCAAAAGCTGGACACTTAGCAGGCATGCCCTAAAAAAGTTTTGATCAAAAAATAATTGACAAATTTCAACAAATGTGTGTCCAGCACAATCAAAAGGAAAGTAACCTAAAAAAGCTCTTTATGATGCCAAAGGGATACTGAGTAATAATGATCTTTTCCCTTCCTCCTTGATTAAGCACAAATATTTTCTAAGTCTCTTCTTAAAGCAGAGCAGTGTTCTGATACCTTCCTTACCATCGGGAGAACCATTTCTGCTCATTTGCCCTTGTCCAAAACTGGAACACATATGGTTTTTAAATGAGACACCACCCCTTTTCCTCCCACACACAACACTCTGAATCTACGTTTTCCATTTAGTTATATAATATAATTTGCCCTAGGGATACAGGTCTGTGAATCATCAGGCTTATACCTTCCACAGCACTCACCATAGCACAAACCCTCTTCCATTTAGTTTCTTTGTTGAATTGAGTCACACACCAGCGACGGAGCCTGCATCCAGAAAGGGGTGATAATCTGATGGTGTCCTCAGCCAGCTTTGAATGTGAAGTCTGGGTCAGAATCTATTCTGGCTGCCCAACCTCAGCAATTAAGATCCCAGGGTTGAGTAGACCTGGGCTACCAGTATATAGTGACATAGATACTTCATGGTCAATCAGTTTGGCTCTGTCTCAGGCAGGACTCCACCTGGTTCTATAAGGACAGCACGTGGCAAGAGTCCTGCCTACACTTAAGGACTCACTTTGGAAATAGGAAGAAGGCGGAAGCCATGACAGCCAGGGGAAACTTGGACTATATAGCCCTCCACTGTCCTAGCAGAAATGCCCGCGAGCTGAAGACTGCAGCCCCTGACAGACAGCTCCTTATTTGTAAGTAGTTAATGTTTCTTAGCAAGCACTTCTGAAAGAAATTGGTATGTAATGACAGCACTCACTGGAAAACAGGCCGATTAGAAAATGCACTAACTTATCTGGTATTCATTTGAAAAGTAAATGGATGCACGGCAAGGTGAGAGTTCACTATCAATTCAAATATTTTCCCATAACAGGCTCTCGCACTCCTGCTTTAATTCAAGCAGAAACACAAGTATGAATAATCAAACTAGATGACGCTCATCAAGAACCTTTGTGCCTTGCACCATTTCAAATGGTCATTGAAGCTTAATGGCAAAAAATTTACATTCTTCCTTTAATTTGTATTCTATTCCTTCCTTCTGAGTGATGTGATTGTGGCTTGCTGCTGCCCGCCGTATTATTTTGATGCAAATGCTGTGTTGTGTGTGCCTGAGTCCAATTTCCTGGCTTTTGCTAGGAAGAGGAGTGACTTCGAAAATAGTTCAGAATCAGGGTTATTTAAAGAGTTTATAACTACTGCTCCTAATGAGTGAAACAATGCTGTTGATAAGCCTACCTGTTTGGAGGCATCCTGATAGCCCTAGGTTAACAGATGCCCCCGTGAAGAAAAATAAAATCAACGGGAAAATGTTTACTCGTCTCCCTTTCACCAGCCGGAATACTGACTTTATTCTGGTTGCCATCTACAAAAGAAATAAAAAATCTGTAATTCAAGCAAAACTCCCTTTCCTGCGCCACACACCCACTGGGGAGAAATGCTTTATTGCGATACAGGGGTTGCTGGCCAAATGCTGCAAACATCGGGCCCCCAGGGCCATGCTGAAATGTAATGTATGCACAAACTCATTTATGATACTGTGACTAATTTCCATTTCTTGTGCTTAGAGTTGCCTGGCTAATTACAGGAATGTTTTCTTAACTTTAGCAATTACGCTCTGTGCTTTCGCCAGGCGACAGAGCAAATGAGCGAGGGTGGATTGCGCAGCACTTGGAGCCGGGTGCGTCCAGGCGAGAGGGGACGGTGCACCCGCGCCGCAGGGCCAGCATCCCTGATCACAAGCTTCGCCAGCTTTGACCAGCGCCCACAGGCTGCATCGGAAGCATCTGGAGAAATATTTGATGGAACGCCCCGTAATTAGATAGACTGGCTTAATTAGGAGAAGTTTTCGGGCAGAGGGAAGCTGGCGGGTCCGCGCTGGGATCTGAAGGTTTGCAGCCTCCTCCCGGGAGGTCCAAGCACAAAGCTCTTTGCCCACGCTGGGGCTGCTGTGCTTCCAAAGCGGCCCCGTGCCCGGGTGGGGGGGACCTAGAGGCCTGCCCCTCTGTGTCAGCCTTGCCCAAACGACAGCAGTCATGCTCTTTTGGCTGCTCTCCCTTCCCCTCCCTTTCTCCCCACCCCCACCCCATAGGGGGCAGACAAGGAAAGCTGAAAGCTGGCTCTTGGAGGCAGTTTTTGAGACTGGGTTGGGGTAGAGGATTGAGGACCATGGTATTTCTCTGATTTGGGGGACCAACATCCAGCACGTAATTCAAGGTTCCAAGCAAACCCTTAGCTGTTTAGAAACCAGTCTTAATTGCCTGATCCCTTCAGTCAGAGCTTCCAAGCAAACTTAGAAACACTGGCCCTGACCATATATAATTAGGCTGCCCAGAAGGGCAGAGGGATGAGGGTGGGACTTGAAGCCCTCGGCACAGCACACATCTGGGAAACATCTACCCATGATTAGGTGGAACCTTCTCATAATCAGGGACCACAGTGGCCAGAAGGAGAAAGGAAGCACAACAGTCATTAATGCATGTCAAACTCACCACATTTAGTTTGCTCACATTCTGGAGACTTCTCTCCCAACTGGAAGCAGCAAGGGAGAAGCTGAAGGTGTATGTGAGTGCGTGTGTGTGTGTGTGTGTGTGTGTGTGTGAGAGAGAGAGAGAGAGAGAGAGAGAGCAGTGCATGTGTGTGAGTTGTTCTCAGCTCAGCAACTTTTGCTTTCTGGAACATCAAGGCTATTTATTTTTGACATATTATCAGGAAACGTGAAAAGATTCCAATAATCTGTTTCCACTTTACCAAATTAAAATGGTTCCCTCTGCGTTATAGAGATGAGGTGATTTGTACATCAGGCTATTTAAGATATAAAAAATGATCTGTCCCCTAAATATCTCATTAGATATCAACATTTGATGAAATGCACTTCAAGCCACTCATGATATCAATTTTAAACTAAGCCAAACAGGTAACCTGCATCAAAACAGACCATGCTGAGGACAATGCTGTTCAATTTTTAATGTACCATTGAAAAACATTAACAGGCTTTATTTTGAAATTCTAAAAATGGATTTCAAATGCATTTGAAAGGACTTCTCCACATATGGTGAAACTTACATCAGAGCTACTGCCAAATCCCTTTTTAAAGGTGGCTTCCCTGTTAAAGAATTAACATTTCAGAGGACATCACCTTCAGTTAAATAAAAAGAAAAAGAAATGAGTAGAGGAAATTTGGAGGAATGCACCAGGACTCAGACATCAAAGAGGACATTCCTAGGGTAAATATTCCTGCCAGGATGGCTCCCCAGTTAACCAGAAAGAAGAGGTACAAGCAAATCCCAAACATTGGAAGGAATTAGCCCTGGATGAGTCTAGAATCCCAGTCAGCCATGACAGAATGAAGAGTTCCTTACTGGTGGGTTCATTTCCCCTGAGAGCAGCCCCCACTGAAAAAAAAAAAGTCCTCCTTTTATCCAGTCTAGTGAGGCTGATGTGCTTGCTCATGTGATGTGGAAGAAAGGAAAGCAGCAAGAAATGTAATTATTTTGACACATTTCTTTTAAAAAAGGTTATTATTCCTACTTAATGCAAAATGGTTTACACTGCCATTATGAAAGGGAGTCCACTGTCCTTGGTCTCTAAACTGTGAGCACTCTGAAGATTTAATGCCAGCCACGATGGCCAGTTACTAATAGTTTGATGACAAATTTCCAAGAAAGATCATTTCTGAGTGGTGAGAAACGTAGACCTTTCCCTGTTCTTTCCTTCCAGCATTCTCTGTGCCCAACATTTTTACTCCGTTTTACAAGGGAAAACTTGTTTTCACCTCTAAAGAAAGAGAAAACATTTTGGGGGTATCTGCCCCTCATTCATCCATGGTTTTCTCCCCTAGTGACTTTAATTTAATCTAAAGCTTCATAGCACTTGACTTCGATTATGTAATTCATCTGAAACAAGTTCTGGACAGTCGTACATGTGAACCATCGTCACACTACCCTGCCTGTTGGGAGAGTAGTTGCACCTGTTAATTACTGTGTGAGCAGTTGCTGGTTTGGGGAGAAGTGTGCCCATTCCTCTCCCCATCCCATTTTGTGTTGGATGCTAGGGGGTGGACACCTCAGAACCCCCAAACTCTGCTCCTTTTTGACCCACCCTTCAGCTGCAGGTGGGGGGGCAGATGTTCCCCCACAAAATGTCATTTGTGAGTAGGAGATCAAAGGCCTTCTGATAACTCACCAGCCTTATCATGCTCCTGGTGGCATTCCAGGGAAGAAAAGGATCAAAGTCAGAAATAGAGGCCATATCACTGATGAATAATTTACATGCACAGGGGGTGGGAGTGGGTTAGTACATGAAGGTCCTTTTGAAGAGGAAAGAAATTGCTGCCTTTCCAGTGAACATTGACTTTGAGAGAAGCCCATGAGAGAAACCCTTTCCATGGGACGGTTTGTCTTTGATTCAACCATGACCATGGTGCTCTGAGTCACACGTATGCATTGAGGGCAGGACGTACAGGCTGCAGAAGGTTTTTTTTTTTTAATTTTATTTTTAAAACACATGTTTGTTTATCCATGTCCTGAGTGGTAGAAGGACTCAAACTCTGTATCGGAGTTAATAACTCTAGCCAGAAACCTTCTTGAAAGAATTTCCACATGCCCTGGTTTTGCTTATCATGAAAACTACCTTTCCCTACTGTGTCCTCTCTCATTTCTAGGGGTTCTAATAAAGTTATGTGAAATTAAAGACAGGCTTAAAACTCCAAATCAAGAGTATCATATCAGATTTTCCTGCAGAGTAATAATTATATTTGGAACAAAGGTGCCTTTAGGTGTATGTGCATCTGGATTAAGTGAGGCTGCTTGTATTCTACTGCAAATGGAAATGTCTTCTTTCTTTTTTTCAGGATGTAGGCATAAGAACTGGCTTTTGAAAGCAGTCAAATTCATGTTTGTGAAAAGAAAAAAAAACACAGAAAGAAATAAAGAAGGACCAAGTATGTTGTTCTCCCAGTCTGTCTTAATTTTAAATGCTGACATTATTTGTGCATTTAAAATTATTAGACGGATAATCACTTCCTTAAAATAATTTCAGCACTCAGCTACAATAAAACAGATTTCTTTCAAAGCCCCTTACTTAAATGTGCTCAATGTTAATTTCTGTATCATGCAGGTCAATTTAATTCAGTTCAGCTCTCTCTGCCCAGCTAAACAATTGCTTTTCAGTCTTTGGAGAGCGTGGTGAACATAGCCAAGAATACCCATCTGGAGATGGCCTTGGACACTTTTGCTCATAAAAACTTGACACCTGAAGTCCCACTCTTTATTAATCTCTTGTCAAAGAGATAGTCAAGATTTCTGAAAAAAAAGTCAATGTCATATAAATCATGATTAATGATCCAGGAATGAATGAGATTACAAATGGGAGAATGGAACATATTAAGAATGGAACCCAGACACCCAGTTTACAAGCAGCCCCTCTTGTGATGGTTACACCTCTCCATCTGCAGCTGGCTTTTCTCTGCAGCTCCAGACCAGGTGAACTACCCTCGCAGCTGATGGTTTAAGTAATACTGCACGGATGGTCTTTATCTCTGCCTCTGTCTATTCAGGCCTCTGCTTGTGCCTTGATTTCTTGCTTCTCTTGTTACTCACATGGCCTCACCACTTGTTTTTCTTACAAGGTATCTTCATTTTCAGTTCTCCAGAAACAGACCAGAGGTTTTGAGTACAAGCAGTTTATTTGAAGGGTGACTCCAGAAAGTGCAGGCAGAGAACGGAAGTGAGACTAACATGTTTGCATTAATAAGCAGGTTGCAGGTGTGGGCAACTGTGGCCCAATCCTGCTGGACCTCTAAAAGGTGATGTGGAACATGTCTCAGAGTTGTCCTACCCATGGGGCAGGGGGCCAGGGTATGAATGCACCAACTCTTGTTTGTCATTAGTCGAGGGGTCAAGTACACCGCTTTGGCTAGGGAAAGCCCCCTCTGAGGTTGCTAACTTGCATGGAATGGTGAGTGCCTAAAGGAAATGTAAGGGGCACTGTTTCTGCTACTCAAGGTAGGCTGAAATCACTCAGTGCTGAGACACTCCTCCAAAGGCCTGGCTTCAAGCCTGATTCTGGAGCTAGCAGGCTCTGCATGACATCTGCAAGTATGCACCTCCTCCTGTGTTGTTTGAAATTGACTAAAGATCTTGCAGAGGTGCTGTAAGCTCCAGTTGGGGTCCAGGGTGGATTCCCCACCCTCATGTACTGCTCTAAGGACTTCTTCCAGAGTTCCCCATCATAGTTATTGCCCCACAAACACTGTGAGGCAGTGTTCTGGATCTCATGCCCATCTCCTGCTCTAGAATACAGTTGGTTGGATCAGGGTGGCCATCTGATCCAAGGCAACCAATCAGAATGTTGGCTAGGAACAGTTTGTGGCTTGAATTGAAAAGACATGCTGGGCCCATCTGAGAGCCTCTCTCAAGGATCTGAGGTAAGAAGCAGGGGAAAGGTGACCATGAGTGATCTGGAAGATCACAAGATAGAACATTAGATGTAAAGAGCAAGGTAGAATCAAGGTCAATGAGATCAGGGATATTTGTCCCATTGACCCAATGCTTTACCCTCAGTGCCTAGCACAGAGTAGGTTCTCAATAAACATTTGTTGACTAAATGAATAAATTAATTGTGCAGGCTGACATAATAAGAAGTAGCAATGATGAGTCTCCAAAGGAAACCAGTTGGAGACAGAACAGTCAGAAGTGGAACTCATTCATAGCAAGCTCTATAATGAAGATAAAAATGGTTAGCCTATTGTATGAAGGACCTTGGATTATCCTTTTTAACAGACTAGGAAGCAGAAGCAGGGAGAGATTAAGTAACCTTTCCAGGATGATAAAGTTAGTGCCAGGTGGAACCAGGGTTTGAACCAGATCGAGCACTCAGGAAAATCTGTTGCTAGCCCTATTTCACCTCTGCTAAGAGCCCCAGGCCTCCCTATAACTAGAATGGGTTTCAAAGTCAACTACCATGAGGCCCAACACTATTTCCATGTCTGGCCTTAGATTTTTATTTGACTGCATCCCTCTGCTGCTCCATAATGATGCTTACAAACACTTGCCCTCCTCATTTCTCTGACTGGAGATAACCTCAGTGGCTTTGTAATCAACGAGCAAAGTTAAAACAGAAAAACAGATAGCACTGAATATGCAGTCCCTGAAACTGTCTTCCAGGTGTTTGCCTATGGCATGGCCTTGGCTCTGTGGGCACCATTGCCAATGGTGTGGTCCTGCTGCCAAAGGGCATTTGCAGAACAAATTCAAGTCACCAGGACTCAAGTCATTCATCAATCTTAGGCACGCTGGTTATCTTCTGCTGGATAACAAACCACCCCAGGTCTTAGTGGCTCAAAAACAATGGCAGCATTGATTTTGCTTGCGAGTCTACAGTTTGAGCAGGTTTGGCAGGTGTAAGGGGCAGAATAGTGTTCCCCTGAATAAATTCATATTGAGGTCCTAACGCCAATACCTCAGAATATGACTCTGTTTGGAGATAGTGTCTTTATATAAGTGATTAAGTTAAAATAAGGTCATTAAGGTGGACCCTTATCCAATGTGACAGGTATCCTTATAGGAAGAGGAAATTTGATTCAGGTATGGGAGGGGAGACAATGTGAACTCCAGTCAAGGAGAAAGGCCTGGTACAGACCCTAACTTCCAGCCCTTGGAATGAACCAACCCTGCCAACACCTTGATCTCTGACCTCCAGCCTCCAGAGCCATAAGAAAACAAATCTCTGTTGTTTAAACCCAGTCTGTAGCACTTTGTTAAGACCACTCAAACATAGTAATATAACAGGGTTGTTTTTCAATGCTCTACATCGTGTTAATTGGGCAGCATGAAGAGTGGGGGCTGGATTCACCCAAATTCTCTTCACTTATCTGTCTGATGGTTGATGCTGGTTGTTGGCTGGACCTCAGCTGGGGCTCTCAGAACATCTCCATCTGGCCTCTCTACATGCCAGGGCTTTCTCACAACAAAGTGTCTGAATTATGAGGGTGGAATCAGCCAAGTGGAAGTTGTCCCTTTAAAGACCTTGCTCAGAGGTCACTCAGAAACACTTCTGCTGCCTTTTATCCATTACAAGTGAGCAATAAGGGCCAGTTCATGTTCTATAGGAGGGGAATTAAAAGCCTTACCTTTTTGATGGGATGAGAGTCAAATTTGCAGACATATTTTCAAATCACTACATCAGGCAAACCAATCAACATCCTTGTTTGAACAAAGGCCTTGGCAAACCATAAGTCATACCAGTTTGGACCCCAATCATAATTTTTCCTACTTTACTCCCATGAGTATAGTTTGTAGAAATGACACACTCTAAATGTATGCATAGGGGAGTCATTGTATGTGGTCATCAGAATTTAGTGAACTGGACATTGCCAGATATTTAAAGCTAATACAAAATAAAATATAAAAATTTTAGGGCACCTGGGTGGCTCAGGGGGTTAAAGCCTCTGCTTTCGGCTCAGGTCATGATCTCAGGGTCCTGGGATCAAGGCCCGCATTGGGCCCTCTGCTCAGCAGGGAGCCTGCTTTCTCCTCTCTCACTGCCTACTTGTAATCTCTCTCTGTCAAATAAATAAATAAAATCTTTTTTTTAAGATTTTATTTATTTATTTGACACAGACAGAGAGAGAGATCAGATCACAAGTAGGCAGAGAGGCAGGCAGAGAGAGAGGAGGAAGCAGGCTCCCCACTGAGCAGGGAGCCCGATGCGGGCCTCGATCCCAGGACCCTGAGATCATGACCTGAGCCGAAGGCAGAGGCTTTAACCCACTGAGCCACCCAGGCGCCCATAAATAAAATCTTAAAAAAAAATTTTAATACTGCCTATTTATTGAATAGAAGGTGTCCTAAGCTGCCCTTTTTGAATCAATGGGTCACAGGAAATTTCACCAGTCAGAAATTGGCAGTAACCTGACCCCACCCCATGGGATTGGTTGTTTATTTCTGTTGTCATAACTTGATAACTAAATCAAAGATTGAAGTAGATATTCATTTTATAGCCATTATGGATAATGACTAATAATATTTCACTAGGGTTTTATACATTGAAGAAAAGTTTATGAGTAGGAGACAACATTTCAGGCAGGGGCAGAGAATCGGAATCTGGGTGTGCAAGGAGACAAACTGGGATATGTGCAACTTGCCACTGGAATAACTTCTGCCTCTGACTTCACAGTAATAGGGAAGCTTCTGGCTAAGGAAGGAAATAGAAGCTCTCTTCTTTCTACCTGGAGATATAAGCAACCTTTCCACCTTTTCTCCAACCTTTCTCACAACTATAATCTAAGTCAACCAGTTGGATAGTTGGAGATTACTCCATGAAGTCTGTGGATATTTCCATCACCAACCCAAATTCTTCTTTTCTATGACAGGAAGGCTGAAAGCTGCTATTCCCTGAGAGAGGGCTCCTACTTATTCTTCCATTAGGGGCACCTGCTCACATCTGCAAATCACTGGGACACCGCATCACTCTCAGGAAGCATAAATATTAATGAATGTGTGGTCCAGGCATTGAGGGCCACATAGCACTTATTATAACAGAGAGAAGAATGCAGCACGCCTGTGGAAAGCATCATTAGTGAGGCACGTGGTGTATGCATTAAGCAGCATCTTCACCACAGAGATGGATGGCTGAGGAGGGTGAACTTGAGAAGTGAGAGCATCATAGGCATTCAACTGGCATCAAACCCATAATTTCCAGTTGCAGCTCTTTCACCTGGTCCAAGTCTGACCCCTCTGATCAGTCTAGTATTTGTGTAAAAATGGTGGCATCTTCATTCTAACCTGAGTTTTAACTCCATCTAAATTAGCAAAAGGGACAAAGGATAGAGGGAATACAATCCATCATCAATGAAGTAGGAATCTGTACCAGTATCACACCACAGAGTATAAATCATTGCTGGCAAATGCCAAGAAATCTGGGCTAAGATGAGGGAGTAAGCCACCAGTTGACACACACTGTCTCAGACGCTGATAAGGATATGTATTTCTTTAAAAGTATTTGTCAACATCAAGAAGAACACATCTAAGGATTCTTAGAGAGTTGAGATCCAGTTTCATGGGCAGCCCAGGGAAGAGGTAGGGAATGTTCTTATCTCTATGAGGAGATACCCACTGTTTTTAGTGAGGTCAGGGATGGAAGTAAGCTAAAAAAGGAATTTGCATGCCAGTAGTCTGTTTCTGTTGCCTGTGACCAAGGTTTTCACTCAAAAAATGAAACAAAACAACACAAATCCCAGAGAGGAGACTAGGGAAATGGTGAGGAATGGACAGCCAGAACCTGATCACAACCTAGATGGCATGTACCCCAAAGAGCTTGCTATGAGCAGCACTAGTCCAGGAATACAGACCTGGGGAAAGATATGCCCTTAGGGTAAAGAAATTAAAGGTACAGGAAACAAGTACTGGAAAATAAAGAAAAAAATTAGAGATGGCATGTAGGCTCAAAATCATTGCACATTATAAATAACGATTACAAAGAAGATGATAGATATGGGAGATGGAGAAGACCCATGTATCCACAATTACTGTTTCTGAAGAAGAAAACAGGAAAATGGAGCAACACATTCAAGAATGTCATAGAAGAAAACTTAACTAAAATAAGGAAATGTTGAAAGAACAAAATGTTCCAGGAAAAAAAAAAAGATCTACAATGATCCACACTAAGTTATATCCCAGAAAAGCTATTGAACTCCAAGGTGAAAGAAAAAATTATAAAAACATCTACATAGAAATATTTCAACATTTAACACATGTTTTGAGAGTCTGCTGTGTGTCAGACCTATACTAGACTTTGAGGATTCCCTGCAGTGTACAAGATCATTAAAGTTCTCACCCTCATGGACTTTTCCAGTGTAGGGTGTGGGGTAGGAAGGTTGGGAAACAAAAAACAAACAAGTAAACAGATAGGATATTAAGTATAATCTTCCCCCCACAATAGACCACCTATCCATATTTTGAACATTTGGGCTATGTAAGCGTGTGGAGAGATGTCCAGGATGATGTTCATCAAGTGTTGAAAACTGTGATTTCTAGACAGAAAGGTTTTGCTTTTTTCCTTTGTGCTTTTATGGATCACTCAAAAATGAGCATGTGCTTAAAGAGTCTAAAAATATTACCCTAAAATGAACAAATAAAAGTGTAGTGTTGGGCCCTTTGACTCCTTTCCATCCCTGACCTACTTTTCCTCCTCTGCTGTTCATGGAGTGGTCTGGAAGATGGCTCAGTCTAGATGGCGGATAATTTACATGTCTACAGATCATGTGACTGAGCTAGAGGCTAGGAAATGAGGTAGAGGATCTGGTGTTGCAAGGATCCTGGGAATATGTTCTCTTGCCTGCTAAACTTTTAACTTTTAAGGAATAAGACCTTTCAAGCCAAGCTCTCTGTGCCAAAGATGGGGTCAGAATTCAGGGATTAGGTATCACAATCCACCAATAACTCCATCGGAAAACAAATACTGCCTACTACATGCCAGCCAGCAAGGTGGGCTTGAAGAAGACTTTTTCACATTTTCTTAAAAACACCACTGGCCTACCTCTTTTAGGAAAACACTAAGTGTTTTGGCTGTGGAAACTTGGTTTAAGGAGCAGATGGCCAATTTTTTGAGTGCCTACTATGTGACAGGTACATCATTTCATTTAATCCTGATCAGAACACTATGGAACAGGTATACCATTTTGCAGGTGGGGGACCTGAGGTTTGGAGAGGGTAAATAAGTCACCCAAGGCCATGTAATTACTGAGCAGCAGAGTCAAGAACTGAAATCAGGTCTGTCTGGGAAACTAGTATCTCTTCACACTGAAGGCCTTCCAGACAAGAGACTCCTGCTCACAGAGGTAAGAGCTTGTTGAGCATTCAAATTCTTCTGGTTTTATGGATGAAACCAATTTAAGAGCTCTAGGGAGTGGGAAGAACAAAGATATTGGTTGGTATTTCTAGCACTCCTTATAAGTATTAACCAGTTTTGTGACACAGGAGCTAGTGACTAAGGGGCCTGTCATGGCTTGAGCCAGTTTTCAAGGAGCCTGAAGATCATGAGACAGGAAAACAGCAGACTGTCCTTGCATATCCCCATCTGTCTCCCAGCAGATGCCCAGATTCAAATGCTGAGTGGGACACCCTGCCAGTATTTGTAATAATAAAAACCAGAAACAAGCTAAAATGTGCACCAGAGAGGGAATTGTTAAATAAGTTACAGTCATACCTATGTAGCCATGGAAAAGAATTACATCAAGCCTTTTGCACTGATATAGAAAGGTCTCCAAGACATTTAGGTAACTAAAAACACCAAAAAGCAGACCAGTATATTTTTATGCTCTTATTTACATTAAAAATATGTATTAGATTGTATTATAGGAAAATCCTGTTTTTGTAGGTCGAAAATATTTCAACAGTGACAATTTCATATGGTTCAATCTACTATGTATGTGCAATACATACACAGACACACGTTCGCTAGTAGAAGCATATAATACATAGGAAGCTAGTAATAAGATATGCACTTTGGACAGCGATTGGAGGCTGGAGGTCTGGGGTAAGGAGGATAGGCAATTTACTACCAAGAGCAAGTATTACTTTTTTAAAAATATAAATAATGAAAAAGAAAAAGAAATATATTCAATGCCTTTAATCTGAGGTTATAGGTTTCCCAATTTATGAAAGATTCTTAATCCAAATATTGAAAACATGAGTCAGACTTTTCATTTCATCAAATTCTGGTGTGAGAAATGGAGTATGTTTACTTATTTATTTTGAGAACCTTTTTAGCAAGAAAGATCCTTTAACCAAAACAGGCCCCACTTTGCTGGTGAGAACACGACGTGGATTGGAGTTGGGGGCACATGTCTAAAAACGGCAATCCAACTGTGTACATATTCTTCTTTTTCCTTTTGTTTTTTCTTGCCCATTGTACAAAACTCTTCCAACCTTCTGCTTTTTTTCTTAAGAAGATATGATGCAAGATGACCATCGGAAGAGGTAACACTAACCATGATGACCAATCAGATCTCCACCTAGTTGGGTCAGAGAAATAATGTGGTAAAGAATAAAAATTCAGTGATTTTGTTGGATCACAAAGATGGTGTCAGCAGGGGTCAAATGGCTCTGGTTCAGTTACATCAATTGTACAAATTCAGCTCTTGAGAATGCTTGTCTGGGCATCAGAATGGGGCTGGAATACTTTAACGTAAATTAAGGTAATCTCAGACAAATATTTATTTTCATATGGAATTCTGGCCCCAGAAAAGATAACACCTGCAGTGGATTCATCACAGTAATGGCCCCAGTTTGTTTATGCCTCTCCATTACATGTCTTTTGGTAGTTTTTATCACACTGATTCTAGGCTTGGTCAGGCAGCTCATTCTGGCTGATGGACAGGAACAATTGTGATGTAAGCAGAGACAAGAAGAGCACTTGAACACTGGCCCTCTTGCTGTCCTTGAGGTCCTGCTGAGCTGCCATGTTGAATAAGCCTGCTGGAGTTTGAGAGCACACATGGAGTTGAGAAGAGCCATTCCAGCTGAGCTGTCAGCCAGACCTTAGCAGACCTGGCAACAGAAAGCAGCCACAAATCGTGCCCAGCCAACATCAACTATGTCTAGTCCAAATAGGCAGAATCACCCAGCTAAGCCCAGCCCAGACTGCCATTCCTTAGGACAGTGACTAAATACATGATGGTTGTTTTAAGCCATTATATTTTGGGATGGTTTGTTATATAGCTATATCTATCTGATAAAACATCCTTGCTTTATAATATTTGATATAAAATATCAAAAGTAATAGACTTATTTTTACCTCCCCAGAAGTGACATTTTGCTTAATTTGATCAACTCTTAAATATGTGAATAAATGGACAATAAGGACACAATGAAAAGCCGACTTCTGTAGACACTCCCGAGTTCTACAGTCTGTTGGAAAGGTTCTGGAGTTGAATGGTGGTGATGGTTGCACAACAGTGTGAATGTACTTAATGGCACTGAACTGGACACTTTTAAAAATGGTTGAAGTAGTTAAGTTTATGTTATGTGTGTTTTACCATGATAAAAAAAAGAAAAAATATATATCATCTGTTACTAGTTTCAACTTTATTATTCATTCTGGCCTGAATCAAGTTTTAAAAAAAGGACTCCCGTGGATCTGATCTCACCTATTGCTCCTTTGCCAAGGGTGCTAATGAGCAGTGAAAGGGTAAAAGGCCAGCAGCTGTGGGGGAGAAGGGAGAAACAAGAGATCGGGATAATCAGTTTCTAGTTAATGAGTCAACTAGCACCAGGGGTCTACCGTTGGTGAGAACTTTTCTGTCCTGTGGCCTTTTGATCAGCTTGGATCATATCAGCAACCATGTGCTGTGGCTCCTCAGTGATACACATCCAAGGCTTACTTCTTCCACACACTCCAAATTAATATGTGACCAACTCTAATGAATGAATCTTGTTTTTGAAAAATAATGTTTACTCTGCCTACTTCTAAAAAAGAATTTGGTGTGATGGAAAGTCTGATGGAAAGAGATGTTTATATCACGAGCTGCCAATGTCCTTCCATATTCCCTCAGTCTACCATGGAGGTCTTTCTGTGGCTTTCTGTGTTCCTCAAGCTGGGACAGTCCAGACATTCTGGGAAGTAAGTGCCCCCAGAAGTGTCCTATACTGGATGATGGACAGGAGATGGTAGACAAAGACCCAAGTTCCTTGACCCTTAGTGGGACAGGTAGATACGGTTCTACACAGTCACTTGGAGGTCCTCAGTTGCCTTCAGGGATAACCCTTTCATTAGCATAGTTTCTGTTAGTTTTTCTCCTTTCCTTGTCTCATATCCTGCTCTCTCATGTCCTGCTTCCTGGGATCATAAGTAAGCCACTTGTACCCAGTTCTCTGTTTCAGCATCTACTTTTGGGAGGAGGGAACCCAAATCCAACAGAATCACCACAATTGGTATTCAATATACTTTTAGCTTCTTAGCAAATAAGGTTAAGAAAAACACACATAAGAGACTTCTAATCTCATAAAACAAACTGAGGGTTACTGGGGGGTGGGAGGGTAGGGACAGGGTGGATGGGTTATGGACATTGGGGAGGGTTTGTGCTTTGGTGAATGCTGTGAAAGATGTAAGCCTGATGATTCACAGACCTGTACCCCTTGGGCAAATAATAAAAATAAAATTAAAAAAAAATAAATAAAAAAAAAAAGAAAAACACACACCCTATTATTCAACAGAGCCAAGTATGAACCATTAGTTTTGAAAATATTCTACCTTTTCAATTAACCACTTTGGCCTTAGAGGGACTGGTAATTCTATGGGTCACCGTCTGGGAAGCCCTATTCTGTGAGCTGCAATGAGTCACTCAGGGTCTGAGCCCATTTTGGGCTCTGGAGTAGTTTAATAGTCTTATCAAGGATGGAAATAATAATAAAGGCTCTGAGGGAAGACCAGCTTTCTCAATAAAGATGGTGTGAGAAGTCTTCTGTGGGAGGCCCTCCAAAGTCATCCCACAGAGGGAAAAACAGAGATGCTGTATTTCTCTAGAGTTTTCAGTGGAACCCAAAGGTACCAGTTAGAAGTTTTTTGGCAGTGTAAAAACACATCCAACAGTTACATGAAACTCCTCCCATCTGGATGCCAGTCTATGTTGCCTTGAGTGTAGCACTCACCTTTGTGACTACGTAATGCATAGAACAGGATGAAAGTGAGACTGTGTGAGCTCTGATGCTAGGTTAGCAAAGGCCTCACTTCTTCTCTTTGATTCTCTTGGAACATTCTCTATGGGTCCTTAGGCTACCATGTGAGAGGTCTGACCTGACTACCTTGAAGTTAGGGGAGAGAGAAAGAGGAAGAGGGCAGAGTCAGCTTCTCTGTGAACATTTTGTCTTGCTCCTCATGATAGCAAATTCTAGTGGATTTACTGGAAATCCGAGTAGAATATTCTCATACAAGTTCTAAAGGTGGGCAAGAAGGGGCATTTTGTCCTATGTGTCTTTCTTTTTATGGAAAATCTTTCCCAAATTTCCCTCTTTAGACTGCCCTTGGGTCCCATCGGCTGTGACCAAGCTACAAAGGAGGCTGGGGAACTGCGTATCACATAATTCTAGTCTCTAAAGTAGGAGGTGGGCTCTGCCACCAGGGAAAAGAGGGTGGGGGATGGTTGTTGAATAAATAATCAAAAGTATTCTCTAAAAATTAACTTCCAGGGGTTTCTGGGTAGCTGAGTCAGTTAAGCATCCAACTCTTGATTTCGGCTCAGGTTGTGATATCAGGGTCATGAGACTGAACCCCACATTGGCTCTGTGCTGAGCATGGAGCCTGCTTGATTCTCTCTCTCCTCCTCCCTCTGTTACTTCTCTACCCCTGCGAATGTGTGTGGTCTCTCTCTCTTTCTAAAATAAAATAAAATAAAGAAAATTAAAAAAGAAAGAGAAAGAAAATTAGTTTCTGGACAACTAAGCTTTCTTGTCAGGTAGACATTTTTAAATAATTTTAATCATAATGAAAATCTTTAAAAAATATTTCTGTTTTACATTTTTTTCTTTAACCACCGGGAGGCTTCTTTTTCCTCATTTGAAACATTGATTCTAAATTGGAAGCAGCTGTTCATTCAACAGCATACGAAATATTTCTAATCTCCCTGAAGATGTTGTTGACATTGACATCCATGATAACCCTTGCCTTTTCCTCCTGGTTCTGGACTCTTCTTAGTTTGGTATCTGGATTTGTTTGGGTCCCAGTATTTTGGTCCCATAAGGGCACAAAACATGCTTTGAGTACAGGCTTCATGCATTCATTGTCTATTGCTGTGTAACAAATTACTTCCAAATGTAGTGATTTAAAACAGAAAACATTTATTTTTTTTTTATAGTTTCTAAAGGCCTAGCTTATTTGGGTGCTTCTGACTCAGGGTCTCCCTATGAGATTGCAGTCAAGATGTTGGTAGGGGCTGCAGCCACCTGAAGGCTTAACAGTAGCTGGAGGATCTGCTTCTGATAGCTTACCCACATGGCTGTTGGTTCGAGGCTACAGTTCCTTGCCTTTCCCAGGGTTGTAGGATTTCTTCATCATGGAGTTTGGCTTCCCCCAGAGCAAGTGGTCCAAGAGAGAGAAGCAAAAACCAATACATCGTTTATAATCTAGCTTTGAGGAGGTGACATACCATCACTCCTGTCATATTCTATTGGCCACACAGACCAAATAGGATCCAACGTGTGGGGGAGGCCCCACAGAGGTATAAAAACTAGGAGGGGAGGATATTTGGGGGCCATTTTTGAGGCTGACTACCACATTTCTTAAAACAGTAACAGTTTGCCAGGGGCACCTGGCTGGCTCAGCATCTGCCTTTGGCTCGGGTCATGATCCCAGGTTCTGGGACCGAGCCCTGCATTGGGCTCCCTGCTTGATGGAGAGCCTTCTTCTCCCTCTGCCTCTGCCTGCCAGTCCCCTGCTTGTTCTCTCTCTTTCTCTTTCTCTCTGTCTCTCTGTCAAATAAATAAATAAAATCTTAAAAAAAAAAGGAACAGTCTGCCAGTCCTTTGTGCTTTTTTTTGTTCTAATTTTGGAAAGAACATTTAATTGTTTTTCTCCCACTTCTACTATTTTCCACTTTTAATTAATTAACTAATTAATTAATTAATATATTTATTTATATTGAAGTGTAGTAGACACTTTATTACATTAGTTTTAGGTGTGCGGCATAGTGATTGGACAAGCCTATATATTATGCTATGCTTACCACAAGGGTAGTTACCATCTGTCATGATAGAATGCAACTACAGTATCATTGACTATATTCCCTATGCTCTACCTTTCATCTCTGTGACTTATCCATTTCATAACTGGAAGCCTGTACCTCCCATTTCCCTTTACCCCTTTTGCCCATCCTCCCATCCTCCTCTCCTGTGGCAACCACTTTGTTTCTTTGCTTGTTTTGCTTTTTAGATTCCACCTTGTGCACTGTTGGTGGGAATGTAAATTGGTGCAATCACTGTGAGAAACAGTATGGAGGTTCCTAAAAAAATAAAAAATAGAAATGCCATATGATCCTGTAATTCCAGTGCTGGGTATTGACCCAAAGAAAATGAAAACACTAATTCAAAAAGATATATGCACCCCTATGTTTATTGCAGCATTATTTACAATAGCCAAGATATGGAAGCAACCCAAGTGTACACTGATAGAAGAATGGATAAAGAAGATGTGGTGTGTGTGTGTGTGTATGTGTGTGTGTGTAAATACACAATGGAATATTACTTAGCCACTTTCTTTCACTTTTTGATAACTTTGTTTGCATTCCCTTATGTCATAAACTTTTTAAGTGTATCCACCAGAAAAGACGGTGCTTAGCATTTTGCCTATACCCCATCAGGGACATTTTTACCTTTTTTATTGTGGGCTTCCCCTGGTTTGGGGTGCTCTGAACCCTTGCCCCAGGTTGAGATAATTCTGAGACGTAACCTATACTCTGGAGGCCCATGTGAGGCCAAGCTCCTGCTGTCCATATGATAACATACTGAAAAGTGTTCCCAAATAAAAGTGTGCATTTATTTTTCTCCTAAACCACCCCTCACTATCTCCTCTGCTCAAGCTCTGAGGATCCTGAGAGCCTAAAGAGAGTCAAAGAGCCTGACACCATGTGCTGACCACACATTAGTAGGGTCATTAACTTTTGAAGGGCATATGCTAAACCTACTTTGCAGCAAGGAGCTATTAAGCTCACTTCAAACCTTTCTCTAGGAGCCCTCTTGGCTGCTTCCAAGTCCCTGGAAATGTGAACAGGGAGATCAAAATAGCTGCCTCCAAAAATAGGCATGTGTTTGGTTGATGACTGAGGATCCTTGATCATCTGGCACGTGTTGACTATCAAGGGCTCAACTTCTCATTGGAGCAAAAGGTAAAGCTTAAAAGACATCTTCATTAGCTTGTGAACAGAGTGGAAATGAGTTCTCTTCCCCTTTCAGATGCCTGCAATTTTTAATGTTCCTATAATATTCACAAACTTTTTTAGGGAGTAGAAGGCACACAAACACTTTTTACATAGGTTGCCAGCTTGACTTGCTGACTTGGCCACGCTGGTTGGTTAAGAGTGGCTTCTAGTCTGCAAAGCCTTTCAATCCCGCTCCTGAAGTAACCCCTTTTGATATTTGGCCATATCTTTTAAACTTGTGTTTTGTCCTGAGAGTCGCATTTTCTCCATAGTCTTACTGGAACTTCCTTTGGGATCCATTTCCAAGCCCTGAGCTTCGATACAGCTTTCCGCAATGAGACCTATTCACCTGGAATGCATATCTGTGCAGGAGCAGCCTCCCAGCATCATTCTTCTTGGGAGCAGAGACATTTCCAATAACACACTGTCTATTCTCTACCAAGGTCTCTCTGTGTTTAGAAGGCTGGAAACAATAGACTTTTATTTAGTTTTACTGTGGGGACCCTTTTATACAAACTTATCGAGGAGCCCCTTTATCCTCCCTCAGAATTTATCCTGTACTATTCTCCCCACCCTCTGAAATCATATTTTCCATCATTTTTAGTAAGTACCAAATGTACTCAGTTTTCCCTAATGCTTATTTATTCTGTTTTGATTGTTTCAGTGATATTTGGAAATATAAGTTCCCATACAGGACATCCTTTTTTGTTTGTTTCACCTTTTTATTCCATAAGATGTATGTACCTTTTCTTTGTGTCTTGCTCAAACCAAATCTCTTTGAATTTAGCAAACTGGTGTTTTGTTTTCTTTAGCAGTCTCTTAAACCAGGATTTTGGTAGGCTTCACAGACAGTTTGTTCACAAAATAAATAAATTTGTAGATCTGTTTAGTCAAAGTGGGGGACTTTCTTTTCTATTTTTAATATTTTTTACCTTGTCAAGCCAGACAAAATAATCAGACTGAGCTAGGATTGTCTAAAGACTCTGAAACATTCTCAGTGGATTTTTTGAAATTGAAATGAAAGGCTGACTGTCATTATAGGTGATTATTTTATGTATAAGGAGCTCAGTAGTTGCAAGTAATAGAGAAAATATTTAAATAAACTGAGGGTACACAAATATCTCCTGTATTGCAAGAATTTCCCTTCCTCTGTGCTGTAGTCTGCATAAAGAGGTAGTAACTACATGTGATCCAGCATCAGCCATGATGCTATGGGCTTGGCTCTGATAGAAATCTATCATCTGTATCCATTTAACTATGACACATGTTGATTCAATAATGAAGGGAATCACACACACACACACACACACACACACAATCTGGGAGGATTGCTTTCAGAAACACACACCACCATTTGCCCATTTAAGTTCACAAACTTGAGAAAAATCATTGGGCTTGGTGACTTACAGCTCAACCAGTGAGGTTGGAAAGAGTCTTTTACCAGAAGGAGGACATTTCACTGAATCGTGATAATGTTTCACATCCTAATGGTTTGGAACTATCTTAAGGGTTTACTACTACTACTACTACTACTACTACTACTAGTATTATTATTATTATTGAAAGGGAAGACATTCCCCAAACTGGAGAATAATCATTTAGTACTATATTTAGGGCAAAATATCCTTACTTAAAGCTGCACTTTTACCTATTTGCACTTTGTCTTAATTTGGAAACAAAGGGAAGCACAATCAATTGAAGAGATATTTCTGAACTCCTACTGTGTTCCAGCACCTGGAAGGGGCCACAGGGGAGTCAAAGGTGAAGCTGACTTGACCTCAGAATTCTAGGAGGCTATATCCTTGCCAGGAAGAAAAGTTCGTATGTGCACACACATGCATCTCCAACCACTGTAATACAACACCCATTAAGATATGGATTCTGAGGGATCTGAGAGCACAGAGGAGGAAGTAGCATACATTAGGCTCAGTGGCTGCAGTGGACCAAGTGCTGCAGATCAGTGGTTCACAAAAGTTCTGGACATTCCCTCCAGGTCAGCTGGAACTGTCCTCAGTCAGTCAAGGCCCCAAGCTGAGGAAACTGCTGCCATCTTCTAGCTGCCTCTTTGGGATCATGTGGCTTCTGAGGTTGCTGTATCAGGTGAAGAGAGGAGCTGAAGAGGAGCTGAGCTCATCCTGAACGTGTCACCCATCATTTCTGTTCACACTGTGTTGTTCAGAACCAATTACATTGCAAGGGAGGCTGGGAAGTGAAAGGGATTGCATGGGTAGTAGTAGAGTGGTAACTGCTCTGCCACACAACTAAAACCCATGAGGTCCTACTGTGTGTCTGCCTCTGGGTGCCCACCAAACTGGAGGTCTCCCTCTAAGGGAGCCACGAATTTATGAAGGGAAGAACTTCTTGTCTGTGCTTTGATGAAATAGTAGGTTCTAAAATGGAAGAAATAAAGGGAGAGAAATGATGAAATTCTATCACAGATGTTTATGGGAAAAGTGGTGGAGAGAAAGGTCAGAGCAGCAAAAGGTAAAAACTTCCAATTATAAAATAAGTTAGTTTTGGGGATGTCACGTACAACATGGTGACTGTAGTGAACAATACTGGTATCACATATTTGAAAGTTACTAAGAGAGTAAATTTTAAAAGTTCTCATCACAAGAAAATAAAAATTTTTTCTTTGTGTGGTGATGGATGCTAACCAGACTTATAGTGGTGATCATTTGCACAATATATACAAATACTGAATCATTGTGATTTCTTAAAAGATTTTATTTATTTATTTATTTAAGAGAGAGAGACAGAGAGTAGCAGGAGGAGCAGAATGATATGCAAACTATGCTGAGTTTGGCACCCAATGTGGGGCTCAATCCCATGACCCTGAGATCATGACCTGAGTGGAAATCAAAAGTAGGATGCTTAACCAACTGAGCCACCCAGGCACTCTGCAAATCATTATGTATTTTACCTGAAACTAATAAATGTTATATGTCAGGTTTACCTCAATTGGAAAAAAAAAGGACAGAACAGATTCAGAAAACAGGGAGGGGTCTAATCTGTTGAAGATGCTAGGGCTGAAAAGATGGTTGGGGTCAGATCATGAAGGGCTTTGGCTGCCATGGTCAAGTGTGAGTTTTGTTTTTCAGGCAAAGGAAGCCTGCTGATGAGCTTTGCTCAAGGAAATAACATCATAATTGTCATCACTCTAGGGACCATCATTTATCAAGAGCGTCCAATATCCTGGGTGCCATTCTGAGTGCTCTACATGCATTAACTCATTTGATCCTCAAAATAACTCTGTGGTTAGGTGTTTTTCTTATCCTACTGTAAAGATGAGGAAGCTGAATTTCAGAGAGTATAAAGAACTTTTCCAAGATATCACACTGCTAACCAGTGTTAGAAAAAACACTATTTTCTTGAAAATAATTAAAAATTCGGTGGATTCACTGTTATTATCATGGTTATTGATATTATTTTTAAAAAAACATTGTATTGTTCCACATTTAAGAAAAACTAAGAGCCTGCTTAGAGTCTTGTAAAATAAGATTAAAACGCTTTGGCAGTTGATTTTTATTGTAATTATAAGCGGGTGACCACTAGGTTAAAGGAACCCTAGATTGGACAGTTAAGATGGATAAAACACCCTGCCAGAAGAAACAAATGAGGGTAGAGAGTGAGTTTGGAGGCTACTTAGTTGGCCAGGGGCATCTCCAGTTTGCTCTGGAAATAAGCCAAGCAATTTTCATTATAGAGCCCAGCCCAGTCCAATTGCACACGATTTTGCCTGCTGAATTATGACTCATTTCTCCACACCTTTTTTTCATGTTTAACAGGAAACTTGGGAGCTGCCCTTCTGGAAGGATCAGAGGCTGTTGGGTGTGTGTGTTCCATGTGTTGCTATCCCTCTGGGATCTGATTACCAGAGGTAATAATGCTTTCCTTGGGCTTTATTGTTTAAATAGGGAAAGCCATGGATAAGCTCCCAAAAGGGAGCAATTTTTATTGACATGACTTATATTTAGTGAATAGTTGAAAGTTACTAAGAGAGTAAATTTTAAAAGTTCTCATCACAAGAAAATAAAAATTTTTTCTTTGTGTGGTGATGGATGCTAACCAGACTTATAGTGGTGATCATTTGCACAATATATACAAATACTGAATCATTGTGATTTCTTAAAAGATTTTATTTATTTATTTATTTAAGAGAGAGAGACAGAGAGTAGCAGGAGGAGCAGAATGATATGCAAACTATGCTGAGTTTGGCACCCAATGTGGGGCTCAAGTATTTTTTTCTTTTTTCTTGAAAGGGAAGACATTCCCCAAACTGGAGAATAATCATTTAGTACTATATTTAGGGCAAAATATCCTTACTATCATAGCTTTTTCTGTGCAGGAGCAGCCTCCCAGCATCATTCTTCTTGGGAGCAAAGACATTTCCAATAACACACTGTCTATTCTCTACCAAGAAAAAGCTATGATTTGAAGCAATACAAGAAGAGTTCATAGGAGATATAGTTGGGAAGTGGCCCTAGGACACCTGTTTTGTCACACCTATGCACTGTGACTCTCGCCCTGACTCATGAAGGGTTGTAGCAAACACACTTTGTTTGGCTCCCAGAATCTTCTCTTTCTCTTGCCCAAAGACAAGGGCTCCACAGGGACCACAGTGGCAGGATGCTGGAAGTGCTGGAGCTTCAGAGGCACAGCACTTTCCCTCTCCAGTTCAGTGATCAATGTTCTTGCTTCAGTGTTCAATGTTCATTGTTCTTGCTTCTTAACAAAGACACCCCTCTCAGATCCCATTTACACAGACCAGGTCATTGGTGAAGGAGTTTGAGGTCCAGCTACAAAGTGACATCTGTTCTTAGTCACCTGTGCTATAGAGGCAGAGAGAACATATAGATGCCTCATGCATTATATTAAAAACATTAAGTTAAATGTAATTAAAACCGCTTTATTACAGTGTATACAGAGAACAACACAAATCAATACATTTTCAGAAACCAAATACATTAGTGTAACCAGCACCTGGATCAAGAATCAGAATGTTATCAGTCCCAAGAAGCTCCCCCTGCTGGCCTCTTCTAGGCACTCTACCAAAGGTAACCACCACCCCAACTTACCACATCACAGAGCAGCTTGTCTGCTTCTGAATGTGTATATATGCAATACTTTACACATGTACACTTTCAGTTTCTCTTCTTTCACTCAGTATCCTGTTTAGGAGATTCCTCCATGTAGTTGTAGCTCAGTCATTCTGATGGCTGTATATGTTCTTCGGTAACCCTATTCCTAGTCAGCTCATCTATTCTACTGTTGGTGGGCATTTGAATAAATTCTGATCTGGCATAGTCATGAAGGATGTTGCTATGACATGCATCTCCACTGGAAATCTACCTAGGAGTAAAATTGCTGGGTATGCCTATGTCTGGCATTAGTAGAGACTGCTGGTTATCCAAAGTAGTTTTAGAAATTAATACCAGCAATGGGTAATGGCTCTGGTTGCTCCAGATCTTATCAGTATCTCATCAGCATTTTTCAACTTATATTTTTTTGGCTTTGCAGCAGAATTACTGTCAAAGAAGGAGGAAAGAGTAGGCTTGTGGCAAGAGTAGTTTGATTTGGTTAATGTCCTGGACAATAAGTACTCCAAAATTCACCTATCACTGTCCTGCCCCTAACCCAGCAAATGATGTTGGTAGCGTGACAGGAGTTATTTATGAGCTCCAACCACCTTTGCCTCTTTGAACAACACAGATGGTCCTGGGAAATCCTTCTAGAGGCAAATGTGTACAGGCAACTGAAAGATTAGCCAATGGCTATGCTTCTGCAACAGTGAGCCCACCTCCTCCTTTCCTCATCCTCCCCTCCTACAAGACCAGTACAGAAGGCTGACAATGAAGCCAACTGTGCTACTGCTTCCCAATAACTCAGCATTACCACTACCTGCCCGCCAGCCAGAGCCTGTTCTCCTGGTGTGCATAGCGCCCTGCCTTGCTTGCCAAGATGGAGCACAGCGAAGCTTCCACATAATCATTTCCAAACATTAAAATGGCCCCATTGTCATTACAGCAGGGAGATTGAATTCGCCTCATCAAAGCGGAGTGTGACAGGTGACTCAATAGGACAGTGCCAAGCGCAGAGGCAAGAAGATTAGCAGGGCACTGATATCATTATTTCCGCCTATCACAGATTCGGCAGGGAGGCAATTGTAATTTCTGGGCTTATTAGTCTACATTCGGAGGGAAAAACCGAGTGATAAAACTCACGGTGACAGCTAGGCATTTGTGCAGCAAGTGCTGTCACGGTGACACTTAGAAAATGCCAATGTGGCTACGTCCTCATAATCCTCACTAATAGAGGTTAAAGCCGGGCACAAAGGCACCCTTATCAGTCATCAGTCCACTAATAACATTTGCATTTTTAAGTTAAATATAGTAAGTAAGGGACTAAGTAGTTCTTTGCAGTTGGGACAATTAATTTCACACTGGAATTAGAAAGCAAAGCCAAAAATTTCTAGCGGCTCCTATCTCTTCGATCGCTTGCAAGAATCCTCCAAGGAAAGAGATGAGTGAATGGTGTTAAGAACAATGTTACCGGCAGTATCCATTGCCTGTGAAACCGTCGATAGAAGAACATCACTGAACTCCTGAAATTAGATTTCTGCCCCCCTCCAGTCAACAGACAATGCAGCTCAAGGACTTAAAGCTAACAAATGCAGCGGAAAATATCTTCACATGCTTAACATATTCCTGTCTTAGTGCTCCCAATTTTGCCATCCAGAGGTATATTAAATCACAGAAGAAGGCTCCCAAGAGCTGGGGAGGGTAAGACAGTGTAACTATTGGTGACGGAGGTGGAGTGCTGCCTGTTCTTAGGACACTTCGCACAAAAGCCTTCCTAGCCCAGCTGATTTACATAAATCTCCTCTAATTAATACGTTTCTATATCAGCATTTTTCAGAGCATCGGCAATGAAAGAGAAAATTAAGAGATTCTTTTTAAAGATAATACCAGAACTATAGTTTCATGGCTAATATATATTCATGGCTAGATGATTGAAAAAATATCATCTAGCTTAGGGAAAATATTGAAATTCTAATTTTATGTTGTTGGAAAAATATTACAGGTGGCAAGCCGTTATTTTTTCACATTTAAATAAATAAGAGACCAATTAAGAAGACTGTGTAATTCAATTCTTGAGTGAGTGCCACTGAATTCAATTTGTTTCAGGTCAATGAATATAACGCAAAGTTATTAACGAAAAGGTCAGGGGCTGTGTATAAAGCATACACACACGATACAACGGGGTAATTAGTACACATTTCCAGTGGTTGTGCTGGCATATGGTGGAGAAAATCTTAACAGGATTAGATGTTAATAAATTTTCAAGTCTGTTTTTCTTCCCCTACTCCTGCTATCAAAAAAACTTAAAATTGACTGTTGTCTCCATTTCTGTCTCTGTCTGACTCTCTGTTCTTTCATCATGCGCTGGAGATTACACATACAGAAAGTCGGTTTAGAAAACCACACATATCAGGGATCAGGGCTGAAACTTGCACTTTGAGAATCCCCACTGCACGGAGCGGTGTTGGAATTAAGAAAATGTTAAGTGCCCTATCTGCCATCATTCTGAGTTAAGGAATCCGATCTCCCAAGTCTACCAAAAAAGGCAACCAGGAAAGTGAGGTGTGGCGTGGTTCCTATCTTCGTTTTGGGCAGGAGGAGGAAGTTTGGGAAGGAAGGTTTGTGCCTCCTGGACTTTCAGAGTGCTGTTCAAAGGTCTCTGGAAGTGGGATGGGTAGGCAAGTTCAGGTGTCCTTGATGATAGGCAAACCATGCCCTCCACCCAACAGAGCTCAGGACCATGCCACAGATGCCAGAAACAGCCACACAGGAGACTGACTTTTCTCCCCTGTGCTTCTGAAAATCACAGTGACTTAGGAGACAAATGTGGACATGCTCTCACAAGTCTCTGCCTTCCCTAAATACATCCCTGCTCACAGCACACCTGTAGGAGGGAGATACCGTGTTTGGCTAAGCCCAGGTGGGCACACTGAGGACAAGGGACCTCCAGGAGGATCTGAGGCTCATTTTCCTAAAAGCACGAGTCATTTCTCCAGAAGAAGGGGAGTAAAGAGCACCACTGGCAAAGGGATTTCATGTACACATTGCCCTCAAGTCTCAGGTGGGCTGAACTCACTCCAGCTCCCTGGCTCATCTCACTTCTCCCCTCCTGCTGGGTACTTCTTGGCATCACCTCCCACATAGACTGCCTGTGCTCTCCTTGTCTTCAGGGTCTACTTCTGGGGGAGTCAAATGAGACAAATGGTAACCAGGTGGTAGAGGGAAAGGCAGAGCAAGGATATAGCTCAGCCTGGTATGGGAGCAGACAGTGCTTGACATGCTGGAGAGCAGCATGCTCTTAACTTGGAGGGACTAAACCCGAAGGGGCATGTCCGTTGAAGGATCCAGGAGCAATGCAGTGATGGCTTAAGAACCCCCACTAGGGGCTCTTTCCGCCCACTCCCCGAATGGTGTTTCCCTGGGGTGGGGGGTTGCTTGCTAAGTGATCGCCTATGTGCACCTGAATTCCTGTCTCAGGATCTGCTTCTGGGAGAATGCAACCTGAGGCAGTGGTCAAGGAGCACAGTCTATGGTGTGGCCTCAAAGGCTATCCTTCTCTAGAATCATGCCAGTAGGTGATTTTTAAAGTAGCCTTTTCAAAAAAACAGCCTTGCAAATAGGTACAAAATATTTACCAGCCTCTGTATATGAATAATTAAAGACAAGACCAAAGGCAGCCCAGTTTCCCTCCCAGAGATAAAACAGGGAAGCAAAGGATAACATGAACAGAAATTCACTTTGTCCTTTGACAAGCTGTTATCTATAAGGCTACTCTAGTTGGAAACAGGAAACCAGGCTACAGGGCTATTACTTTAGAAAAACGACTTGCTTTTCATGGTCTTAGAGAAAGCTAGCATCACACTAAATGCTCTGTGCTAGCTTAATGTAATTTCCAGCTCTGTTTATGTAATATTTGTCCAACTTTCCATTGGATGAACATGACATTTGTCCTCAGTTGAGGAAGGTAAAATGGCTTCTCCCCAGTCTAGTTGAGGACCTCCATGGTATGGCAGCTAGCGTGCCTGTAGACACCCACATGCATATGGAAGGTTGGTAAAGATTTCCCCATAAACCTGTTGATGTAGCAGCAAAAAAGGAGAAGGGTGTGCTTGGCCTGTCCTTCTCAAAATTATAGGGACACACATAACATTGAACAAAGTAGTTAATATCTCAGTTTTGCATCTATATTATGGGCATAAAAGACCTAACTTTCAGGGCTATTGCATGCCAAAAGGTTTCAATGTGGTAAGCTCATATTAACAAGAATCACTATTAGTATTTAACACTTTGAGAACCTGATTTTTTTTTTTTTTTTTTTTAATTTTATTTTTATTATTTGCCCAAGGGGTACAGGTCTGTGAATCATCAGGCTTACATCTTTCACAGCATTCACCAAAGCACAAACCCTCCCCAATGTCCATAACCCATCCACCCTATCCCTACCCTCCCACCCCCCAGTAACCCTCAGTTTGTTTTGTGAGATTAGGAGTCTCTTATGGTTTGTGTCCTTCCCCATCCCATCTTGTTTCATTANCCCCCACAACCCCCCACCCTGCCCCTCAAGTTCCTCATATCAGAGAGATCATATGATAATTGTCTTTCTCTGATTGACTTATTTCGCTCAGCATAATACCCTCCAGGAGAACCTGATTCTTGAGGCAAGAAAATTCTCCCCTTTTTAATAACTCAAGCAATGCATATTAAAAATTAGAAGTTATAGAGAAGCAGAAACCCTCCCATAATTCTATCATGGGAAGATGGCTTCACATCTTTTAAAATAAATCTTTATTTTATTAATTTTTATTTTTTATTGACATATAATGTATTATTTATTTCAGGGGTACAGGTCTGTGAATCATCAGTCTTACACAATTCATAGCACTCACCATACGACATACCCTCCCCAATGTCCATCATCCAGCCATCCCAGCCCCTCCCCACTGCCCCCAGCAACCCTCAGTTTGTTTCCTAAGATTAAGAGTCTGTTATGTTTTTTCTTCCTCCCCAGTCCCATCTTATTTCATTTTTCCCTCCCTTCCCCCCACAAACTCCCACCATGCCTCTCAAATTCCTCATATCAGAGAGATTCACATTTTTTAAAAAAATTTTATTATTATTTGCCCCAGGGGTACAGGTCTGTGAGTCATCAGGCTTCTACCTTTCACAGCAGATTCACATTTTAAAAAAAGATTTTATTTATTTATTTGACAGAGAGAGAGAGAGATCACAAGTAGGCAGAGAGGCAGGCAGAGAGAGGGAGGGGGAAGCAGGCTCCCTGCTGAGCAGAGAGCCCAATGCTGGGCTTGACCCCAGGACCCTGAGATCATGACCTGAGCCGAAGGCAGAGGCTTAACCCACTGAGCCACGCAGGTGCCCCAAGATTCACATTTTGATTTGTATCTTTTAGATTCCTTTTTGAGGTCATAGATTCACATTTTGATTTGTATCTTTTAGATTCCTTTTTGAGGTCATGTATATTTTAACAAATATGAGTTCATACAATGATACTGCACAGAAACTACATTTTTACATTAATAGATTTTAATTTTTAGAGAAGTTTTTTTTAAAAGATTTTATTTATTTATTTACTTGACAGAGAGAGAGAGAGTGCAAGCAGGTGGATTGATAAGCAGAGGGAGAGGGAGAAGCAGGCTTCCTGCTGAGTGGGGAGCCTGATTTGGAGCTCGATCCCAGGACCCTGGGATCATGACCTGAGCCGAAGGCAGATGCTTAACTGACTGAGCCACCCAGGTGCCCAACTTTTAAAGAAGTTTTAAGTGTATTGAAAAGTTGAGCAAAAAGTGCAGTCCCCTCTCCCCCCCAGAAAGTGCAGTTCTCATATATCCCCTTTTTTTCTCCATAGTTTCACCTTTTAACATATTGCATTAATGTGGTACATTTTTTACAATTAATGAGACAGGAACCAGTATTGATACATTATTAACTGAGTTCCACAGTTCACATTAGGGTTCAATCTTTTTGTCATACATTCTATGGGTTTTGACACATGCATAATGTCATGTATGGACCATCACAGCATCACACAGAATAGTTTCACTGCCCTCATAATCCCCCGTGCTCCACCTTTTCATCCTTCCCTTTTTCCCCTGAACCACCGATATCCACTGATTTTTTTGTTTTTTACTTTCTCTGTAGGTTTAGCTGTTTCAGAATGTCATATGATTGGAATCATACAGCACGTAGGCTTTTCAGATTAACTTTTTTTCACTTAGTAATATACATTTAAGTTTCTTCCATATCTTTTGTGGCTTGTTAGCTCATTAAAAATTTTTTTGAATAATAGTCCATTGTCTGGATATATCACAGTTTCCTAATCATTAATGTACCAAAGGACATCTTGATTGCTTCCAAGTTTGGGCAGTTATCAGTAAACTTGCATAAATATTTTTGTGTAGGCTTTTGTGTGTACCTAGTTTTCAACTCATTCGGTAATACCAAGGAGAATGGTTGCTAGATCTATGGTAAGGCTATGCTTAGTTTATTAGAAACCTCCAACTGTCTTCCAACATGGCTGTACCATTTTGCAATGAATGAAAGTTCCTGTTGCTCTACAGCCTCATCAGCATTTTGTGCTGTCAGTGTTTTGGATTTTGGTCATTCTAATGGGTGTGTAGTGGTATTTAATTGTTTTATTTGCAATTCCCTAATGACATATGATGTTGAGCATCTTTTCAAATGCCTACTTGCCATCTAGACATCTTCTTTGGTGAGGTGTCTGTTCAGATCTTTTGAGTATTTTTTAATTAGGTTGTTTTCTTATTGTTAGATTTTAAGGGTTCTTTGTATGTTTTATATGCAAACCTTTTATCAGGTATATGTTCTGCAAATATTTTCTTCTGATCTTTGGCTTGTCTTTTCCTTCTTTTAATAGTGTCTTCCACAGAGCAGATGTTTTTAATTTTAATGAAATCCCACTCTTCGAGTTTTTTCTTTCATGGATCATACATTTGTTGTTGGATCTAAAAATTTATCACCAAACTGGAAGTAACCTAGATTTTCTCCTTTGTAATTAATCTTCTAGAGGTTTCATAGTTTTGCATTTCACATTTAGTGAATGATTCATTTTGAATTAATTTTTGTGAAAAGTGTGAAGTTTGTGTCTAGATTTTTTTTTGCATGCAGATGTCCAGTTGTTCTAGCACCATTTGTTGAAAAGACTATCCTTTGTGCATTGGATTATCTATGTTCCTTTATTAAAGATTAGTTGGCTAAAAAAAAAAAGATCAATTGGCTATATTTATGTGGGTCTATTTCTGGGATATCTTTTCTATTTAATCAATTAATTTGTTTATTTATTTTTTTACCATACCACAATGTCTTGATTACTGTAGCTGTTGTAAGTGTTGAAATTGGGAAGTATGAATTCTCCAACTTTGTTCTTCTTCTTCTTCATTATTGTGTTAGTGATTCTGGGTCTTACTTTTCCATACACTCTTTACTATCAGTTTGTTGATATCCACAAAATAGTTTGCTGGGATTTTAATTAGAATTGCATTAAATCTATAGATAGCAAACTCCATTTTGCATATGTCAACAAATTGCTAAAAATTTACCTTCTTACTATATAATCTCATACATCATGCAATTTTAGGATGCAGTATTATGTTATTATATGTAGGGTGACCATATAATTTATCATCCAAACTGAGATACTTTAGAGGGTAAAAAAGAAGTGTTAATTCCAGCTGCATCAGGACAATGGGAGTCAGGTTATCCTCCTGGCTGTGTCCCTCTTATTTAATCCACTTCTTATTTTGGGGGATTTAAGTGCAAACTTAATTTGCTATTGCAAACAATGTAATGAGGGTAAACATCCATAAAAATTCAGTCTTACACACTTTTCTAATTATTTCTTTAGGATTAACTAGTAACTGTATAATTGCATGCACAATTTTTTTTTAATTTTATTTTTATTATTTGCCCAAGGGGTACAGGTCTGTGAATCATCAGGCTTACATCTTTCACAGCATTCACCAAAGCACAAACCCTCCCCAATGTCCATAACCCATCCACCCTATCCCTACCCTCCCACCCCCCAGTAACCCTCAGTTTGTTTTATGAGATTAGAAGTCTCTTATGGTTTGTCTCCTTCCCCATCCCATCTTGTTTCATTATTTTTCCCTCCCTACCCCCCACAACCC
>LNAC01001535.1:1851-89579 GCA_002007465.1 Ailurus styani | reverse complement strand
CCCGTGGGGTCCCCGCTCACAGATCAGTGGCCCGGCTGAGCTTCAGATCCCAGCCCAAGGTAACCCCGAGCTGAGAGACACCTCAGCTCAGCTCCATCTCTCCCGCCGGCTTCTCTCTGAGACCTGGGAGCTCGATCGCACTCAGACACCCTGGTCTCTCTGTGTCCCCGTGGGTCCTGAGACCACATTGTCCCTGCAGGGGCTTCACCCCCCGCTTGGTCTCTGGGGCGACGTCCCTCCGTGGAGCCGACTTCTAACAGTTCTGAGTCTGTGCTCCGCTGCTCGCTCCCTTGCCGGCAGCCGGCCCCTCCCCCTGGGGTCTATCTTCCCGTCACCGCAGATTCACTTCTCCGCACGTCCTACCTTCCAGAAAGTGGTCGATTTTCTGTTCCTAGAATTGCTGCTCTTCTTCTCTTAGATCTCCGGTAGAATTTGTAGGTGTTCAGAATGGTTTGATAGCTCTCTGGGTGAATTCCTGGGACCTGATGATAATCGGTCTCCTACTCCTCCGCCATCTTGCTGATCCTCCCTTTGCATGCACAATTTTTAAAAAAGCAACTTAGCAAAATAAAATCTTATTTTATTTTAGAGCAAATTAGTTCATACACATATGAAAAAGACAATGAAGAAAAAAATCTTTTTTTAAATTTTTGATCTTTTAAAGTACCTCTTCTTTTGACTTATTATTTATATAGTAGCTATTGGAATGCTTAGAATTAAATTGTATTTTCTTTTTTAAATTTTTTAAAAAGATTTTATTTATTTGCTTTTTTTTTTTGACAGAGAGAGACACAGAGAGAAAGGGAACACAAGCAGGAGGAGTGGGAATGGGAGAACAGGCTTCCCTCAGAACAGGGAACCCGATGCGGGGCTCAATCCCAGGACCCTGGGATCATGACCTGAATCAAAGGAAGACTTTTAACCACTGAGCCAACCAGGCACCCCTAAATTGTGTTTTCTGGCTGTTTTTACAAGTTGGTGTTTTTGTTTTTCTTATTTTAAAATTACAGTTGGAGCCCCTGGGTGACTCAATTGGTTAAGCTTCTGACTCTTGATTTCAGCCAGGGTCATGATCTCAAGGTAGTGAGATCAAGACCCATGTGGGCTCCACACTAGGCTTGGAGTATGCTTAAGATTCTCTCTCTCCCTCTCCTTCTGACCCTCCCACCCAGTCCCACTTTCTCTCTCTCTCTCTCACAATAAATAAATTAAATTAAATTAAATTACAGTGAATTTGATTAAACCACAAACAAAGTCAGGAGGAAGACAGAGAACATGTAAAAATATTATATCACTTCATCAAGATTATTTTAAAATGGCCAACTACCATTTTAAAATTTGTAATAAAAAAAGTACATATTTGAGGGGTGCCTGGATGGCATAATCAGTTAAGTGTTCTAATCTTGGTTTTGGCTCAGGTCATGATCTCAGGTTCTGGAATCAAGCCCAGCATTGGGCTCCATGCTCAACATGGAGTCTGCTTGAGATTCTCTCTCTCCATCTCTCTCTGCCCCTCCTACTTGTGCTCTCTCTCTCAAATAAATAAATAAAATCTTTAAGAAAATACACATTTGAAAGTAAATAAAAACCTTTTTGAAATATTTTTAAGCAGGACATTAAAAATTTGGGTTCTTTTTCTTCCTTCTATGTTTCAAATTCTTATTTGTGGCTCATTTTTGTGTCAGTAGTTTAAAGGGTACATATATTTTATGGATGGTTTATATATATTATAAGCGTTGCAGAGGTAGCTGGCTGGTGACCAAAATCAATACTTGCTGCACCCAAGATTTTGTTGTAGTTGAAAAGTAGCTGCCTAGGAACTACATTTCCCAGTTTTCCTGGCAAACAAATGTGGGCTTGTGACTGGCTCTCATCAATGCGCTAAGGCTGTTGAGAGATAGGGATGCTTCTATTGTACTCTCCTACCATCAGCTGAATAAGAACAAATGAAGATTTAAGAGCTGGCAGAGCCACAGATGAAAGGAATCCAAAGTCATAGATTATGGTATGGAGTGGGGGTGTGTGAGCCAATTATCATGTGAATCAGAAGTAGTTCTCTATTGGATTTTCACCTTAATACATTTTTGGAGTTTGTTTTTAATAGCAGTTTAGCTTACCCTAACTAATACAGCAAGGAAACTCTTTCAGATAATTAAAACTGAACTTGAGAAATACATGAATCCCTGAACCAGGATTCCTCACTTGCCAACTGGTTTGCTGTTGTCCTGGGTATGAAGTCTCTGATTTTTAGGAAATTCCATTCATGTGCTATTTGGAATTCATTCTATTTCTATATTATCCTGGGAAACTTCTCATTCTTACAGGATTGTTTCAATCATCACTACCCTTATGAATTCTTCTCTGAGCCCTCTATCCTTTTTTTAAATATAGTTAATAATTCCCTTTCTTGTGCCATTTAATTATATTTTTACATCTTTTATATGCTATCACAAGTACTTGCTTCCATCTGTCTTTCTAACATATATGCTATGAATTGAATGGATGTGCTCCCCCCAAATTTATATGCTGAAACCCTAATCCCAAATTTGATAGTATTATTAAGAAAAAGGGCCCTTGTGAGGTAGTGAAGTCATAGAGGTAGATCTCTCATGATGGGATTAATGCTCTTATAGGAAGAGACATAAGAGAGTTGCCTGTTTTCTCCTTTTCCCTCTCCTTTTCTCTCTCTCCATCATGAGAAGAAGCCAGGATGATGGCTTCCACCAAACCTGACCATGTTGACATCCTGACCTTGGACTTTAAGCCTCCAGAAGTATAAGAAATAAAAAAAAAGTCTGTTTCTTAAGCCATTCAATCTATGCTATTTTTGTTAAAGCAGCCCAAACTGACAGAGACAAGATGCAAACAAATAACTGAGTTCCATCAATACATTCTTTTTTTTTAATTATTTATTTGACACAGAGAGAGGGATTACAAGTAGGCAGAGAGGCAGGCAGAGAGAGGAGAGAGGAGGAAGCAGGCTCCCTGCTGAGCAGGGAGCCCGATGTGGGCCTCGATCCCAGGACCCTGGGATCATGACCTGAGCCGAAGGCAGAGGCTTTAGCCCACTGAGCCACCCAGGCTCCCAATACATTCTTTTTTTTTTTTTTTAACTTGAATCTAGATAGTGCTTTGTCCATACTAGGGATGTAATAAAGCTTGCAGAATGAATGAATGAATAAAGTGGTAACAATATTTGCTAAAGAGGTGTTGATTTTACAATAAACAGAAGACAAAGGGCATCATTCTGCAATACTGACTGAGAATTTTAAATACCCTTGATCCCCAGGGTTCCCATCTTGGGGACACTGATTAAAGGCAACCTCAGCTGGCAAGATGTTCAGGTGGGTATTACAGTGTGCCCAATAGAGCTCTTTGTAAACTTAGATGTGTGACAATTCATGGAATGAAAAGCCCTGGGATGATGCAAGGTTGGTTTAACATTCGCAAATCAATCAATGTGATACAAGACATTAAGAAAAGAAAGAACAAGAACCACATGATCCTCTCAATAGATGCTGAAAAAGCATTCAACAAAGTACAGCACCCTTTCTTGATCAAAACTCTTCATAGTGTAGGCATAGAGGGTACATACCTCAAAATCATCAAAGCCATCTATGAAAAACCCACAGCGAATATCATTCTCAATAGAGAAAAACTGAGAGCTTTTCCCCTAAAGTCAGGAACACGGCAGGGCTGTCCACTATCACCACTGCTATTCAACATAGTACTAGAAGTCCTAGCCTCAGCAATCAGACAACAAAAAGAAATAAAAGGCATCCAAATTGGCAAGGAAGAAGTCAAACTCTCACTCTTTGCAGATGATATGATACTTTATGTGGAAAACCCAAAGGACTCCACTCCAAAACTGCTAGCACTCATACAGGAATTCAGTCAAGTGTCAGGATATAAAATCAATGCACAGAAATCAGTTGCATTTCTATATACCAACAACAAAACAGAAGAAAGAGAAATTAAAGAGTCAATCCCATTTACAATTGCACCCAAAACCATAAGATACCTAGGAATAAACCTAACCAAAGAGGCAAAGAATCTGTATTCAGAAAACTATAAAGTACTCATGAAAGAAATTGAGGAAGACACAAAGAAGTGGAAAAACATTCCATGCTCATGGATGGGTAGAATAAATATTGTGAAAATGTCTATGCTACCTAGAGCAATCTACACATTTAATGCAATCCCCATCAAAATACCAGCAATTTATTTCAAAGAAATGGAACAAATAATCCTAAAATTTATATGGAACCAGAAAAGACCCCGAATAGCCAAAGGAATGTTGAAAAAAAAAAGCAAAGTTGGCGGCATCACAATTCCAGATTTCAAGCTCTATTACAAAGCCGTCATCATCAAGACAGTATGGTACTGGCACAAAAACAGACACATAGACCAGTGGAACAGAATAGAGAACCCAAAAATGGACCCTCAACTCTATGGTCAACTAATCTTCGACAAAGCAGGAAAGAATGTCCAGTGGGAAAAAGACAGTCTCTTCAACAAATGGTGTTGGGAAAACTGGTCAGCCACATGCAGAAAAATGAAACTGGATCATTTCCTGACACCACACACAAAAATAGACTCAAAATGGATAAAAGACCTCAATGTGAGAAAGGAATCCATCAAAATCCTCGAGGAGAACACAGGCAGCAACCTCTTCGACCTCAACCGCAGCAACTTCTTCCTAGGAACCTCACCAAAGGCAAGGGAAGCAAGGGCAAAAATGAACTATTGGGACTTCATCAAGATTAAAAGCTTTTGCACAGCAAAGGAAACAGTCAACAAAACCAAAAGACAACTGACAGAATGGGAGAAGATATTTGCAAATGACATATCAGATAAAGGGCTAGTATCCAAAATCTATAAAGAGCTTCTCAAACTCAACACCCATAAAACAAATAACCCAGTCAAGAAATGGGCAGAAGACATGAACAGACATTTCTCCAAAGAAGACATCCAAATGGCCAACAGACACATGAGAAAGTGCTCAACATCACTCGGCATCAGAGAAATACAAATTAAAACCACAGCGAGATACCACCTTACACCAGTCAGAATGGCTAAAATCAACAAGTCAGGAAATGACAGATGTTGGCGAGGTTGCGGAGAAAGGGGAACCCTCCTACACTGTTGGTGGGAATGCAAACTGGTGCAGCCACTCTGGAAAACAGTATGGAGATTCCTCAAAAAGTTGAAAATGGAGCTACCCTACGACCCAGCAATCGCACTACTGGGTATTTATCCTAAAGACACAAAGGTAGTGATCCTCAGGGGCACGTGCACCCGAATGTTTATAGCAGCAGTGTCCACAATAGCCAAACTATGGAAAGAACCTAGATGTCCATCAACAGATGAATGGATAAAGAAGTTGTGGTATATATATACAATGGAATATTATTCAGCTATCAAAAGAAACGAAATCCTGCCATTCGCAACGACATGGATGCAACTGGAGGGTATTATGCTGAGCGAAATAAGTCAATCAGAGAAAGACAATTATCATATGATCTCTCTGATATGAGGAACTTGAGAGTCAGGGTGGGGGGTTGTGGGGGGTAGGGAGGGAAAAATAATGAAACAAGATGGGATGGGGAAGTAGACAAATCATAAGAGACTCCTAATCTCACAAAACAAACTGAGAGTTACTGGGGGGTGGGAGGGTAGGGATAGCGTGGTTGGGTTATGGACATTGGGGAGGATTTGTGCTCTGGTGAATGCTGTGAAAGATGTAAGCCTGATGATTCACAGACCTGTACCCCTGGGGCAAAGAATAAAAATTAAAAAAAATAAAAAAAGAAAGAAAGAAAAGCCCTGGGATGGAGGGGACTTGGCAGCATTTACTAATGCATTTATTTACTGGGGAGTCCATTATGGCAGGCTCAGCCCTTGACTAGAGAAGATTTCCACCTCTCTTTGAGAAATACAAAATTATTGTCTCCTTTGAACTGAAAGTCATCTTAAGTCAAGCAGAGAATGCATCTGTTAAAGTTATTAATTATTAGCTATCACTGTGTCCAAACTTTTGGTAAGAAAGAGTTATGTTTTGGCAACCTATGGTCTCCTGTTTTCTGAGGACTTCTCACCATGGTTCCCGGGGGTCCACCATGTTGTTCTATGACGGGAACTCTTAATACAATTGATTGCTGTGAGGTGAGCCAATTAGAGTCTTTCTTTGGGGACTTTTTATTTTATTTATTAATTTTTAATCAACATATAATGTATAATTTGTCCTAGGATTACAGGTCTGTGAATCATCAGGCTTACACATTTCACAACATTCACCATAGCACATAGCTTCCCCAATGTCCATAACCCATCCACACTGTCCCTACTTCCCCAACCCCCAGCAACCCTCAGTTTGTTTCATGAGAGTTTATCTCCCTCCTGATGCCATCTTGTTTCATTTTTTCCCTCCCCACCCCCTGCGACCCCCTGCCCTGCCTCTCAAATTCCTCATATCAGAGAGATCATATGATAATTGTCTTTTTCTGATTGACTTATTTCACTTAGCATAATACCTTCTAGTTCCATCCACGTCATTGCAAATGGCAAGATTTCATTTCTTTTGATGGCTGCATAGTATTCCATTGCATATATATACCACCTCTTCTTTATCCATTCATCTGTTGATGGACATCTAGGTTCTTTCCATAGTTTGGCTATTGTGGACCTTGCTGCTATAAACATTCAGGTGCACATGCTCCTTCGCTTCCCCACATTTGTATCTTTAGGGTAAATACCAGTAGTGCAATTGCTAGGTCATAGGGTAGCTCTATTTTTAACTTTTTGAGGAATCTCCACACTGTTTTCCAGAGTGGCTGCACCAGCTTGCATTCCCACCAACAGTGTAGGAGGGTTCCCCTTTCTCCACATCCTAGCCAGCATCTGTCATTTCCTGACTTGTTCATTTTAGCCATTCTGAGTGGTGTGGGGTGGTATCTCACTGTGGTTTTGATTTGTATTTCCCTGATGCCAAGTGATGTTGAGCACTTTCTCATGTGTCTGTTAACCATTTGGATGTCTTCCTGCCGAAATGTCTGTTCGTGTCTTCTGTCCATTTATTGATTGGATTTTTTGTTCTTTGGGTGTTGAATTTGATAAGTTCTTTATAGATTTTGGATGCTAGACCTTTATCTGATGTGTCATTTGCAAATATCTTCTCCCATTCTGTCAGTTGTCTTTTGGTTTTGTTGACTGTTTCCTTTGCTGTACAAAAGCTTTTAATCTTGTTGAAGTCCCAATAGTTCATTTTTGCCCTTGTTTCCCTTGCCTTTGGTGATGTTCCTAGGAAGAAGTTGCTGTGGCTGAGGTCGAAGAGGTTGCTACCTCTGTTCTCCTCAAAGATTTTGAGGGATTCCATTCTTATATTGAGCTCTTCCATCCATTCGAGTCTATTTTTGTGTGTGGTGTAAGTAACTGGTCCAGATTCATTCTTCTGCATGTGGCTGTCCAATTTTCCCAACACCATTTTTTTAATATACAAAAGATAGTCATTTTATTTTATTATTTTATTTTATTATTATTTGCCTCAGGGATACAGGTCTATGAATCATCAGGCTTACACCTTTCACAGCACTCACTATAGCACAAATCCTCCCCAATGTCCATAACCCATCCACACTATCCCTACCCTCCCACCCCCCAGTAACCCTCAGTTTGTTTCTTGAGATTAAGTGTCTCTTATGGTTTGTCTCCAATCTGATCCCATCTTGTTTCATTTTTTCCCTCCCTACCCGCCACGACCCCTGCCCTGCCCCTCAAATTCCTCGTATCAGAGAGATCATATGATAATTGTCTTTCTCTGATTGACTTATTTTGCTTAGCATAATAATTCATCTGTTGATGGACATCTAGGTTCTTTCCGTAGTTTGGCTATTGTGGACATTGCTGCTATAAACATTAGGGTGCACGTGCCCCTGAGGATCACTACCTTTGTGTCTTTAGGGTAAATACCCAGTAGTGTGATTCTTGGCTATTGTGGACATTGCTGCTATAAACATTAGGGTGCACGTGCCCCTGAGGATCACTACCTTTGTGTCTTTAGGGTAAATACCCAGTAGTGTGATTCCTGGGTCATAGGGTAGCTCTATTTTCAACTTTTTAAGGAACTGCCATACTGTTTTCCAGAGCCAACGTAATTTGTTGAAGAGACTGTCTTTTTTCCATTGGACATTCTTTCCTGCTTTGTTGAGGATTAATTGACCATAGAGTTGAGGGTCCAGTTCTGGACTCTCTATTCTGTTTCATTGATCTATGTGTGTATTTCTGTGCCAGTACCATACTGTCTTGATGATGACAGTTTTGTAATAGAGCTTGAAGTCTGGAATTGTGATGCCACCAACTTTGGTTTTCTTTTTCAACATTCCTCTGGCTATTTGGGGTCTTTTCTGCTTCCATGTAAATTTTAGGACTATTTATTCCATTTCTTTGAAAAAATTGATGTTATTTTGGTAGAGATTGTGTTAAATGTGTAGATTGCTCTAGGTAGCATAGACATTTTCACAATATTTGTTCTCCCAGTCCATGAGAATGGAACGTTTTTCCACTTCTTTGTGTCTTCCTCAATTTCTTTCATGAGTGCTTTATAGTTTTCTGAGTACAGATTCTTTGTGTCTTTGGTTAGGTTTATTCCTAGGTATCTCATGGTTTTGGGTGCAATTGTAAAGGGGATCAAAGCCTCAATTTCTCTTTCTTCTTTCTAGCTGTTGGTGTATAGAGATGCTACTGATTTCTGTGCACTGGTTTTATATCCTGACATTTTACTGAATTCCTGTATGAGTTCTAGTAGTTTTGGAGTGGAGACCTTTGGGTTTTCCACATAAAGTATCGTATCATCTGCAAAGAGTGAGAGTTTGACTTCTTCTTTGCTCTTTTGGATGTCTTTTATTTCTTTTTGTTGTCTGATTGTTGTGTCTAGGACTTCTAGTACTATGTTGAATAGCAGTGGTGATAGTGGACATCCCTGTCATATTCCTGACCTTAGGGGAAAAGCTCTCAGTTTTGCCTCTGGGGAGTTTTAGAAAGATTTGATTTATTTATGAGAAAGAGAGAGGATGAGGTGGGAGTAGGGGCTGAGGGAGAAGTAGACTTCCTACAGAGCAGGGAGCCTGATGTGGGGCTCAGTCCCAGCACCCAGGACCATGACTTTAGCCAAAGGCAGAAACTTAACTGACTGAGCCACTGAGGTGCCCTTCTCTGGGAATTTTGGAGCTGAAATATCTTTGTACGGGTAGCTGGGCTTTATGATGTAACACTTAGAAATTATTCAGGGCTGTATAATTTTACCCATGAACCAGAAAGACAGAAGTAGATCTGTTTAGAGAGAAGAATGGTGCAGATGTTCAGAGAATGACCATCCAAGAGATGGAGAGTGTCTACCTGGGGACTAAGTGTGTTCCAGGATCTAGTTGTTCCTGAGGTCAGACGTATTTCTCTCATAGCTCTTGATCACTGCCCCTGTTCCTGTATAATAGCTCAGGACTGTTAAGATCATATTCTCTTTGAGTTTAAGCCAGTTCCAGTTGGGCTTCTGTCATCAAAACAGTCTCAACAAATAGGTTCCAAATTTTAAACATGAGAAAAATGTTGCTGAGGAAGAAGAATGTATTTCATTGTGTGACGTTGGATGTACATTCCGTCCTGAGAAAAAAAGAGTATTCTCTAAGTTATAGGAGTGTTTATGAAACTATGGCTCATATTATTAATTACATTTTTAGAATATCTTTATAATAAAAATTCATTCGTAGACATTCCATTTCTTTTGTATGTGTTTGCCTAGGGGATTATTGAGGGGAAACTGGGCTGACAGATAGGCTTTGACCTCTTTTCTGGCTGCCAGTGTCCCATTGTCATCCCACAGACTCAGGCTCCTGATAAGTGGAGTGGACCCATGCATAGTGTACACCTTTGCAGGGGTCACCAGGAAGCCAAAGAGCCAATCACCACATACTTTTTTACCTCCTGAGGCTGAGAGGCCAAAGCCAAAGAGGGATTATAATTCTCCCCAGAATCTATTAAGAGATACTATTTCCATGGTACTCAGGCCCCAAATAGAAATTGGGAAATTTTTGAGGTAGAGCCAAATGAATTTTCACATAAGCTTTGGAGTTTATTCATAATGAAAGGAGAATTCTTATCAGCTAAAAGAAAATAAGCACAGTTCTCCTTAAAATAAAATGAAATTATGGACACAGGATTATAGCTGCCCCAAGCTGCCAAAAATGCTCTTTGTAGAACTCAAATCTTTTAGACACTTTTCCAAATCCAAGTAGTATGTATCCAAGTAGTAAGTTTGTTTGTGTTGGACCTGTTAGCCCATGCTTTTTGTTTCCTGCCGTACACAGTAACTGTGCATCAGGAAAGACCAGGATGTTTAAAAGATTTCCAAGAATTGTGCCTGGGTGACTCAGTGGGTTAAAGCCTCTGCTCAGGTCATGATCTCAGGGTCCTGGGATCGAGCCCCACATTGGGCTCTCTGCTCAGCAGGGAGTCTGCTTCCTCCTCTCTCTCTGCCTGCCTCTCTGCCTATTTGTGATCTCTCTCTCTATGTCAAATAAATAAATAAATAAAATCTTTTAAAAAATTAAAAAAATAAAAATAAAAGATTCCCAAGGAATTTCTTGCTCTGTAATAGACATCCTCATAAGCAAATGCCAGAAAACCTTAAAAAAATGCAAGATCATAATGGTTTTCTGTGGGACCACTGCAGAAAGGTAAACTGAGGTTAATTAAAAATAAAACAAAATCCCTCGGTGGCTTAGCCAATGAATAATAATGGAATATGGAGACATAGAGTATATGTAGGAGCATTTTTTTGTGTGTCCTGCTCAATATCTCTTAACCTTGCCCCTAATTTTAGCTTTGGTAGGTATCTCCCATGTCATTTTTGTGTCCCATTTCAAGAACCCATCACAAAGCTTCTCCTGTCTTGTTAGGATTTTTGGAGCCATGCTCAGTTGGAGGTGCTTCCAAGTAGTCTGGAACCAATGTCTCCAGGGGTAACCCTCAATCAATGGCTGATGAGAGTTAAAAGATAAAAAATTCTCAACTTGTGGTCTTCTGAAGGAACAATATAGTGGTGCATTCTACATGATTTCCAAGCAGAACTGAGCCTAAGTTCCTACAACAACAATAATATTAATGCACATTTTACTGGATTTTCTTTTATAAGACTCTCCCAATTCACTCTTTGGGATCACCTCCTGAATAAACTACCACCACTCAAGTCCCTAATACGGGTTCTGCTTTTGCAGGATCCAAACTAAGGTGTATATAACTCTCTCTCCCTCTCTCTCTCTTTTTTTCATTTCATCTTAGACTCAATTCTTGCTCCTTGATAAAATCCAGTTTGGGATAAAATCCCAAAGACATACTTTATTATTTGCAGGTGCTTATTTTTCTTTTATCTCAGAGTATCAAGTGAAATTATTCTGTACTCGTAAATATCTCAAATTTCAACTGGCCAAGACTGTACCATGTGAATATTCATATGCCACATGAACTGTGAACCATGAGCAGTGAGACATCCCGTTGTTAATATTCATAGAAACAGCCACTTATTTATGGAGAATCTGCTCTGTGTTATGCCTTCTGCTCTCTATATTGACTTGGAATGTCCCTGCAAAGTAGGCATTAACAATCCACTGTAGAAAAGATGTTGAGCCTTATCCAGAGAATGAGTAGTCAAGCAGGCATCCAACCCAGATATGCAGAGATCTGAAGTACATGTTTTTTATGTGGGTCTGGAAGTTTTGAATTTCCTCCATGTTCTATACATTTTTTCTGTGTCTTATTTGGTTTTTAGTCAATTAGCCAACCATTGGGCATGTGCCATAGTCCTTGTGCACTAGAGAAAAGGAAATACCCAGACCCTTAGAGAGGTATTTGATAAAGATGTGAGCTCACAGGGACAGAGGGTTAGATCCTATTAGAGTAGACCCCCCCCCACCCATTAAAGTGGGGTTTATGTAGATCAGGTGACAAATTGAATTCTGGTCCAACTCCATCTCACAGTTTTTCCAGTGTGTCCTCACATTCATCTTAAGGTTATTTCCCCAGTACTCTTATGCATAGTCAGGATGGAGATCCTTAGCTGCTTGACTCCCTGATATGGGGATTAAGAGAAAAGTTAGAAGTAAGGTCCAAGTTGAAGCCTTTGAAACTATTCCTCCCCTGTCCTGGCCAAGATAGAATTATGACACATTCCTGAAGGAATTATATCACTCTCAAAGACTTCAAGAATGCAAGGGTGGTGGTCCCCATCATATGCTCATCTAATTCATTGTTATGAACCTTTGTAAAAACCAAATGTATTATGGCAGATAACAGTGAACTATCATAAATTTAACCAGATGATAGCTCTAATCAGTTGCAATGCTGAATGTGATATTTTAATTGAACAGATAAATGTATGTTTTCGTTCTTGGTATGCATCTGTTGGACTTGTGGATGTGTTAATTTCAATCGCCATTAGGAAGAAGCTTCAAAAGCAGTTCACTTTTACCTGGGAAGGACAACAGTACACATTTCCCTATATTCATCATATTAACTTATTTTAACTGGGCTTTTATAGATGTTTTTTGTGTGAATTAAGGGAAACACTGAACTCAGGAAGTCTCCATACTTCTAGAACTCAGGTCACTGGCTCTGCTTTTGTCCTTAGGATCTATTTGCTGGTCCATCAACTGAGCCCAAGAAAAAGAAAAGATTTCTCTCCAAAGTTATTTGATTAAGAGTAAATATGGTATGGGATATTTTTCTTTTCATTTTCTGTTTTGACATAATTTCAGACTTAGAGAAAGGTTGCCAGTTCAAAATTCCTAGGATGGCTAAAATAGCAAGTGTTATCAAGAATGGGGAAAAACCAGAACATGGTTGGTGAGAATGTGAAATGGTACAGCCACCTTAGAAAACAGTGTGACAGTACCTTAAAAGGTCAAACACAGCGTTAGTATATGACTCAGAAATCCCACTCCTACATATACACCCAGGAGAAATGAAAATTGTCCACACAAAAACTTGCATATGAATGTTAATGACAGCATAATTCGTAATAGCTACAAAGCAGAAACAACCCAAATCCCCATAAATCAATGAGTGCCTAAACAAAATGTGGTGTATACATGCAAAGGAATATTATTTGGAAATAAAAAGAAATGCGGGAGTACTAACACATGCTACAAACCTCGAAAACATCAGGCCAAGTGAGAGAAGCCAGTCACAAAGGACTACGTATTGTATGATACTTTTATATTAAGTACCCAGAATAGATGTATCTGTAGAGACAAAGAATAGATGTGTCTTTTGGGATATCGACAGTTTTGAAGGATACAAGTTAGCCATTTTGTAGAAACTCTCTCAATTTGAGTTTTATGATGTTTCCTTATGATTATATTGAGGGGATGCATTTCAGGTGAGAAGACCTCAAAAGGGCTATTGTACACTTTTCAGAGCATCCTATACAGAGGTGTGCAATGTCAAGTCCAATTAATGGTTGTGTTAGGTCTTTTTTGTTTTAAAGATTTTATCTATTTATTTGACAGAGAGAGACACAGTGAGAGAGGGACAAAAGCAGGGGAGGTGGGAGAGGGAGAAGCAGGCTTCTTGCTGAGCAGGGAACCAGACGCAGGCTCGAACCCAGGACCCTGGGATCATGACCTGTGCTGAAGGCAGACACTTAATGACTGAGCCATCCAGGCACGAATGGTTGTGTTAATTCTGATCCTTGGTTAAAGAATTGCCTACCAGGCTTCTTTGCTGTCAATTTACTATTTCCTCTGTAATGAATAAGCATCTTGTGAGGGGCTATGCTGAGGGTGTATAAGCAACCTTAGTACATACAGAACATTTTGGTCATGGAAGTTATACAGCCACCAAATCCAATCAAAGGGAAGGAAAGCTGGTCTTTCAGAAACTCTTGTACACCTGACCCTTCTAGGAAGAGGGGCTAATTGGCTCTGCACAAACTTTAACTCTGTAGTTGAGTGGAATAAACACAGCAAAAGTCCACCTCTCCTCAGACAAGGGCTGGGACTCATGTACTGAAAAACTGGGGAAGCTTTTTGCCTCCTTTGCTGCTAAAGACACACAAGACTTGCCCTACCTTCCTCTCACCTCCAGGGAACCCCTAACCTTTTAGGAAATAACACAAACACTGATGCTCGCTCACAACAGGGACCTTGAATTTGACCAGATCAGACAAAGTAAAACCATCGTCATTGCAATTAAACTCTTCCAGACAGACAATTATTTGAGGCTTGGATGTCCATTTTGTCTTTGTAGCTTTTCACCTTTCCCTACTTCTTCCCCTAGCAAATTCCTACACTTCCTTCAGCTCCTAGCTTAAATGTCATTTTTTGAGGGAAGGCTTTCTGGGCACCAGTGGCCACCCCAGGCTAAATTAACTCCACCTTCTCCATCATCTCTTCTCTCAGCTGTCTGCTTCTTGCTGGCACCCCAGTGGCAATGAACTCGCTTTCAGTGGATTGTTGAGTGGGTGGCGAGCTCACTCCCTAGGTCCAATATGCCAATGTGAACACTGTCCTGTTCTTTGCAGCAGCTAGAGTGCCTGCAAGTCAATATCTGAAGATGAAAAAATGAATGAAGAAATGAGGGATCGATAAGCACTTTGCTTAGTACTTGCCAGAAATTATTGCATATTGTGGTGGGTTGAATCATGGCCCCCTAGAGAGACCTGAGTGCTGATGCCTGGAACCTGGGAATGTTACTTCATGTAGCAAAAGGGACTTTTCAGATAGGGTCAATTTAAGGATCTTGAGGTGGGGAGATTATCCTGGATTCACTGCGTGGGCTCAATGTATTCATGAGGATCATTATAGAAGGGAGAGAAGGGGATGTGAAGACAGAAGCAGAGTTTGGAGTGATGTACCTATGAGCCAATGAATGCCACAGACTCTAAAAACTGGAAGAGGCAAGTAATGGATTCTCCCCTGGAGCCTGCAGAAAAAACCAGGCCAGTTGATCCCATGGTTTCAGTCCTATAAGATTCATTTTGGACATCTGACCTCCAGAAATATAAAAGAAGAAATTTATATCTCACATTCATACAACTGGCATTGAGATGACGCCAATGTTAATGACCCTCACTGTCTCTATGGGAAGCTCTTATTGGAGGTCAAAAATGTGTTTGGTATGGTGATGGCACAATACATTATTAAAGAAAGAATGAACCCAGTAGAACTGGTAGAAAGAGAAAATAATCTGTGAGTAATATAGAATTCAAAGAAATATTTTCTTAAAAAATGAATTTGTCACAGCTTTCTTAACTCTGCTGCTATTCATAGGGAAGGCAGATCTAATTTGCTAAAAGATAATATCAGGAATTCATAGCAGTAGGTTTGTTACCATTCCCACACTGGTATAGTGATCCTGTGATTTAAAGCGATACAAAGACTTCCCAGGATGCTATCAGATCCAGCTAGAAAGAAAAAAGCCTGTTAACTTTGTGCAATACGCTGGCTATAGAAGAGATTGTGGGTCTGTGTCTGTCTATGGCCAATCCAGTGTGTGCTGTGCTTCATGATTAGATCCATTTTCTATCTTCTTGGAATGAATTGGGAACCACAGCTCTTCTCAGACAACCAGGGGAAGGTTGTTTTTCAACTGAGCAGAGGAAAGGAGGTCAGTTCACAGGCATTGTCCATGGTTCAGATAAGTTGCTGAGGCATGACTCCTAGGCAGTGATTTCACTGACTCAGGACTCAAGTGTCCCTGTAGTCTGAGAGGGCTAAAGGAGCCTGGGATAATAGAAATTTCTGTCCCTCCTTCCGTGAAAAGATGCTGTGAGGACTGAGTGGATTGTGTTATTGGAAATACTTGGTCAATGGGACCATAAGAAAGAGATTACACATCATTCCTACCATTGTTGTATATTTGGGCTTTTCAGGATAGGGGGAGAAAAATCAGTCACCATCTGGAAAGAAGTTCTCCAGGGAAGGGGACTCTGGTCAGTGCTTAGGCAAGCTGGGTGCCTCAGGAGAAATATTTAAGGAGATACTGGTTCTTTGGTCGGGGCCTGTACTCTGGGGCCCAGTGGTAATTAGGACAATGAAGTCAGACCGCCAGGTTCAAGGTGGATTCTACTGCCCCTGGCTGAGTGACCTTGGGCAAGTTATTCTTTAGACCTCAGCTACTTATTTGTAAAATAGGCCTCATGGTAGGAGTCATCTCTGGGGTCCTGGGGGAAGCCAAATGTCAGGTGGTTAGAATACTCTCTGGTATTAATGAGTGCTCGAATATTGTGAGCTACAATGACTTTGATTTCCATTATCTTTAAAGGCAATTTGAGAGTATTGTAGACATTAACACTTTGCAACCAACAAGAGGCAATAAGAATAGGAGGAGGGCTCTGTCCCCACAGGACTGGAGCCAGCTGATCTTCCTAGAAAACCAGAAGACAGTGTACCAGGAACCTGGGAAGGAAAGGATGCCCCATTTCAGTCATAAATGTCTTGCAGTTTGCTGGGATCTCCCTTCCTCCTGGGTTCTCCCTGGCTTTCCAATCCAGTGTTCTTAGACCTTTAAAATGCATTTATTCTCCAGACAGTGCTGTTGGCCTTTGAGATGTCATTACCCTGTACATAGCAGCAATGGTGCCCACACAATGGGAGGAGCAATCAAGAGCACACAGATAAGCCAGAGCTGCCAAGTCCGCACGCTCAACAAGTCCAATTAGGGCCAATAGATAAATATTGACACATTAGACGATTTCCTCATTTATTTTCTGTTGATTGTCTGGGCAATCAGATGGGGGCAAAATTCCGCTTTCCTGATAACTGATTCTTGGCTAATAGAAACAAAGTAAAGACTTCTGTCCACAGTGGGTCAGGCAGGCCCATTGTGTGCAACCAGTAATCGGATTAAATGGACTCCTGGCTCTATTTGCAGCCACCAAAGTCCCTTGAAGACTTTCTGCATCTGAAGACTACCCATCATGGTGGCTCTCTGGCCTTTGAAATCAAATGGACAGAAGCAAGCAAAGGCTTCACGGCAGCAAAGCCAAGCAAACAAAGTGCAGGGATAAGGGAAAATACACAACTACCCTTTGCAGTTAAGGGGACAACAGAAAGAAGGGTAGTGGCCAAAGAGCAGAAACCAATTTTCATTCTTACAAATACATATCTTTTCCTAATTTTCTTAAAAAAATAAAAAAGAAAGCCAACAATGAAGAATAGTGAAAGTGTAAACCCGCTCTGTGCATCCATAAGAAAGCTAGAAGTCTTGCAAGAGTCATTCTTATCCAGCGTTCTGGGGGGTAATGCATCTTCCTGATTTTGCCAATTTATCTAGAAAATATTACAATTTAATCTGTGTTAATAAAAGACCAACAGAGTAACACCGCCTGGGGTTTTATGTGTCTGGCTGGCTTCTATTAGCATTTAAATCTGCATCCATTATATTAGTCCCTTAAAATAAACACAAACATTTATGCGAGTGACAATTCGAGTTAGCCTTAGTCAGTCTTAAATAATGTCACTCAACTCGGCATTTGGACCGAAGCCTGTGAATCATGAGGTATATTTTTGCCTACAGTCTGATAATTTTCAAAGCTATTGGCAACCTGGGAATTTTCCTTCCTTATCACCAGGGTTCAGCTAACTTCACTAAGACTAATCAGGCTGGGAATCATTCATTCAAGGATTGCATGATCATGTTTTTCTTTAGCTGTGACAGCTGCCTCAGCCACATTAGCAATGCAGATTAGCCAGCCTAATAGGTTAATGCAGAACACGCGAAAATTAGGTTTAATCCCCAGTGAAATAATCTAACATTTTCACATTTCTTGATGTTGGGATAGAGACATTGCTGGTGACTCAATTAGGTGTAATGTAGATCAAAGCAAATTTACCTTCTGGCTGAACCTCCCCAATAGTTTAGAGAGAAGAATATAGCAAGGGGCCTTTACTAATTGGTGAATAGCTATAGGGAAAATTGCATTAGGAGCATGTAGGATGTGAGCAGAACTCTTTGGGCCTAGGACAGACAATCGACATATTTTGCAAACATGCGCATCTATCACTTGGCCATGCCTCCAAATGATGTTGCATCTCAGCGCAGATGCAAACACCTCGTACCAACACACTCATCCTTCGGGCATTGCTGCCATAAATGGGAACTCTCTCTTTCTCTCTCTTTCTTAATCTGCACCTTTTCTGTGTCCTGTCCAGGAGTATCACAATTGTGTTCTGAATGGGCCTGCATTGTGAGGGGAACAGAAAGAGAATGAGAGGGTGTCTAATGTTTTCATTCTGGCGAACAGCATATCAAACACCCATCTCTTTCAATCATAAAGGGAAGGAAACAAAAAATTACATGCCCTCAGTTGCCAAATTATTTTTTGCCTTGACATCTTAATTCTTAATCCTTGTGTGTGGTCAAATCAGTCTACTATAAGCAACCAATCAAGCAATTATTTCTAAATTATATTTGCCCAACTCACATTGATTGGCCATTCTTTTCTTATTGGGTTAGCTCATTAATTCCGAGCAGCTTGCTTATTATGCCTTCCACATCATTTTCCTTCCGAGCCTATCTGCTCCAACCAGCCTGCTGATGTTTCAAGATGCCATACCGGCGGAAAAAAAAAAAAAAAAAAACCCGACCAGTGATCTACGCATTGTCTCCTCTAGCAATTACAATTCACATTGCTGATTAACTTTGATGTGAAAACTAATGAGATAAGACAAGTTATCAAGGCAGACCTGATCGTCATCCCATTTATACAGCATTTGCCATCGGTGAATGACAAAAAACTAATGAAGACATATCTGACAGCAGGCTGAGCAGAGACAGATTTCGGTCCCCCATCAGTAAGAGTTGAGCTCCCTTCTCATGGTCTATCTGAGACACGTCGGAATTAGCTTTAATAATGGAAACACTTCATCTAAATGGACACATGTTTACATTAAAATAACTACATGATAAATAGATGGCGGAGATTTTATGCCTTCTTGAGTCTAAACAACAAAGTAAAAATGTGTTCTAGTATTCACTAAATCATTTGGAGGAAAATTCAATTTAAGCTATTATACTTATCACTGAGCGAGCAGTCCCTGTTTATGGGTAACAAATGTTGGTTTTTGGAGGGCGGGGGTAGAAATGTGATCTGGGCAGAACAGGAATGATTTACTTTGTTAAGATGGTAATGGGCAGATAAACAGAAGCACAATATTGGTAAAGCTACTGAACGGTAATAACTTTGTGGTGTGGAGATCCACTGGAATGACATTTCTAGCTGTACGTTTTTGTAAAGTTATCTTCATTTTCGGAACGGAGACACGGGAGGTCTCTGCTTTCTGTCCACGCGTAAATGCAGCGCTGCCGCTCCCTAAGCATAACCTGTATTATGTTTAGAAGAATAAATTCAGAGTATTTCTCTGGATATACTCATATGTGGGTTTCTTTTCCTCTAACAAATTAACAAGGAAGGGCAAATATTGTGTTGGAAATGTAAATTTTCTGTTAAGACGATCTTGGGGGCTGAGCATTAAATATTAAGAAAAAGCACACGTTTTATTAAATTCGGTTTAAAAAGTGGTAACATGTGAGCTTCAATAAAATTCATAAGTATTCCTACAGTTAAAGGGATTCAAATGCATTTTTTTGTCTCTGGATTATCTTTTTACCTTAGCCTTATAAGTATGAAAGAAAGTAAAACACAGATTGCTTTAACAGATAACACAGCCTTCCCAAAGAATCATTTTGTTACTCTGATAAATCATTACCAAAATCATAAGAAAAGGGAAAGTGCTCATTTTCCTAGAAAAAGCTTTCTTACCTATAACATATGCAAGTGTATTTTTTCATACATAAACATCATGGAATAATATTACACTCAGATAGCATGGGATCAGCCAGAACAACAACAACAACAACAACAAAAAAAAAGGGAAAAGAAGTTGTGGCATATAAAATCTTCCTTTTTTTAGATAGGTGGTAATTTCTGTTTTCTTTGGTCAAACATGATTTGAAATATTGTAAGACAGCTGTCCCCAAATATAATTTCTAGTTACATTTTTTGGACTTAAAAAAGAAGAAATACATGAATAATATCAGCATCTATAATCAATATTTCTCTCCCTTCACTGTACCCACCCCACCCCCAGCCATCACAAACAACAGCCACAAAATAAAAAAATGAACACAAACCTACTTTTCTTGAGGGGCTGTACTTAAAAAAATCTGCATGTGATGAAAGTTAATCGCAAGTACAGTTTTAAGGATGAAGAAACAAATTAGTACTCCAGTGAGGGATTAAGTTTAAAAGCTCTTCTCAGAACCGAAGATAAATCCTATATATTAGAAGACACTATAAAAGTACTTGCGTAAGAGCTAAAGCACAAGTGGAAAGTTGACCCCCAAGGTGGTTTGATGATGATGTGCTAAGTTTATAAAATTCTCCCTCAATAAAAGGACCTGTAAGTACAGTGCCCACTAAACACAGAAGCAATTGTGCTAGAAAACGGGTTTCCAATTTTGACTCAAGTGATAAAATTAAGCCCATCTGAACAAGGGCTGCCGGATTTCTTCTCTGGAACCCGCCTCCTCGCCCTCCCCCCAATACACTGCCTTCTCTTTTAGCCCATCCATCTCTGGAATTCTCTCCTGGTTATGTTTACCACTCAATTCTAATGTTAATTAGAGACATACACATCCGTATTAGTAACCCCATGTTTTCATTACCAAAGCCCAGCCGGCCAAATGAAAACCGGGAGTGTGTCTGCGTGTGAGCCAACAATGCGGAGATGGCTGTATTCTTGAACACACATATCTAACATTCTTTCCTCCCTGGTGTTAATTTTCCCTTTCTGTGTCCTCTTATTATGCTATCTCTAACATGGGTGGCGGATTCCTTTTTAGCCTATTTCTTTAATCTATTTTAATAAGTAATTACAGGCAGCTGCAGAATTTATTCATTCCAGAGGGCTACCTCCTTCACATTTTTTTTCCAGAGGTGCAGCTCAAGGAGACATGGTAATAATCGGGCGGGGGCGGGGGGGGGGACTGGATTCCCTTCTACACAATGTCATTATGAGCTCCCATTTAAAATGAAAAATGTATATTTCACTTAAAAGCAATGCAAGGTTAGCACCCCTTCCCAGGGAATGCTTCACAACAAGGGACACTCTGGTTCCATATTCAGGAAAGGAGCAGGGGGAAAATGAAAGAAATAAAAATCACTACAGCATATTTTAAAGATATTAAACAAGACCCTTATTGATGGGGGGAAAAAAGATTCATACTCTTTGTCTCTCCTACAATAGGGAATAATTAGCTTTCACGGGGTTTGAGAATTTTAGTCCTAAACCAGTTAATCTACTTTGTTTATATAGCACTTGGGGCTTTATTTATTTTTCCTTTATTAAAAACAAAAAGCAATCTTTGTCTCTTTTACACAGTTTCTTCCCTCTTTCCTAGGATAAATTATAATTTCCAATGTGTTGATTCAAATGCTCACAAAATAGGGTTTCCTTCCCAGGGCCAGAGCCCCACTTATCAGCCTTCATGACCCCCATACTACAAACTGGTTTGTATAGCGCTGAGCCTGGGGCTGAATGTTTTTCTCCGTTTCTTCAAAACACCCCTGTGGACAAGCACACTGGGTACGTTCCACTGATCAACCTTAGTTCTTCAAAATCAAGCTTTACTCCATCTTATTCAACCAAACGCTTAGAAGCATCTGAAACAGGAAGCTAACTTCATAGCTCAGCCGTAGAGTGGGTTTGTAATATTTATCTTTGGAGAACTGAAAATAAATTCCTTTATTAAGTGCTTGCTTGAGGTGCATTGCTAAACAGTTCCTCCAGCATGTGTTCTAAAATTTGTTAACTGAGCTCCCTTCCCATAAACGATTTTTTTTTTCAAAAAAAATCCTTGCTTTGAATTTATATATATTTCAGTCTTGACTAATGTTTTATTTAAAACAGTTACGGTGCACCTTTTGATTTGGAGTTTAAAGTAAATAATATTTGTACATCTGAAACATACTCAAGACAAATGAAAAGCCTCTAGATGCTTTTGTGTGAGATGTTGAAGGGCTCTACAAACTTAAAAGGACAACCTCAATTAAGCTCATCTTCATCTGGAAAAAAGTAGCAACTGAAAGCTGAATATATTAGATAATACACACTTGCCGAAGAGCATTCTCTTAGCTATTTAAAAAAAAATTTTAAGGAAAAAAAAAGAAAAATATTCTTGATAACCAACCCAAAGCTGGCCCGAGTGTCGCTAGATGCTAATTTTGTTTGAAACTGTTCAACTAACTCTGAATAGATATCCATATTCAACAAAGATGTAATTAATGGCAACGTTTCCTTCAGCCTCAAGACATCATAACAAGCTGCAAAGTACAAAAAGATTTTTATGGGAACTAATTTAAGGACAAAGGGTTGACCTCTCGCATTTCATTAACTAACTGGAGGGAGGCAGGGAAGAGAGGCAGTGCTCATGTGGTTCATTTCAAGCAGCCAATTTCAAAATGCAAATCGCAATCTGCAGATGTTGGAGGCTGATATGGACATTTTTAAATATCATTTGTTCAATTTAAGGACATCAGACATTTGAATTTTAAATAAAAATCAAAACCAATTTTGGGATTCATTTTTAGTCAAGGAATGAATGTATTCATGGTGCATTGAAGGTCTTTAGGTTACCTATGTTTTCAAGTGTCTAAAACTATTCTTGTAAACCATTAATTTCATATATTATTTCCAAAACCTTTTAATGGAGGAGTTCTATTAAGCTACACATTATTTCTGATGATTGTGCCAAGTGAGAAGTGGTGTATTTTGAGTACAGAGTTGAGAAGGATAGAAGCAACCATCCGAATCAGACGCCTGATTTCCTGGATGTATTCAAAACCTGTGTGCTCTGGACTCTACAGTTTGCTTCAGGCAGTAACTGAAATAAAATCTGAGAGGCTCGCCTTTACAAGAGATGGAAACAGTTAAGTACATTACTCCTTTTAGAATTCAGAGCTTTCGTGACTCTTATTTTGCCTTTATTATTATTATTTTTTTCTATAGCCCTTTCCACTACTGGACTCACTATGTATTTTACTTATTGTCTTTTTGGCAGTCCCCACTCCCCTCTCAGTAGAACATAAGCTTCAAGAAAGCAAGGACTTTCAGCTCTTCTGTTCAGAGCTGCGTCTCCAGTGTCTAGTCCTGCTTTGTCCATGGCAGTCACTCATCACATGTGGTTATTCAGATTTAATTTAAAATTCATTAATATTTAAAAAAATTAAAAATTCAGTTCCTCAGTCACACTAGCCACACCTTAAATACTCAATAATCACATGGGCTAGTGGTTTCTATATTAAGACCATGCAGATATAGAACATTTTCATTGCCTCCAACAATTCTAGAGGACAGTGCTGGGCTAGCGCTGCCTGGCACATAGTAGGCACTCAATAATATTTGTTGACATTGAATTTGAACACCTGGAAAAGGCTATTTCCAGGGATAAGGGATGTTCTGATATGGTTCCCCCCTCCATGCTTAGAATGAGCAAGAAAAACATTGGTCATCACAGAGCTCACAGCATCCCATATATTTCATCACCAAAGGTGGACGGGTATCTTGTGGTTTTGTTTAGGGTAGAAAGAATGATGTCTTTCACTTTCTCATCTCTTTATATAGGATTTATGAGGTAGGTTAGGGAAGATATTGCCAACCCTACTTTTAGGTGGGAGACAAAGTTTTCAGAGGATTAATGCCTCACTGCTAGAGGACAGAGAATATTGTGGGGATGCCTGAATACCTTCTTGTTCAGTCCAGAGTTTTCCTAATTAGTGCAGCCTTCCCCACGTGCACCCACAGACATTTTGGGGAGGTGCTTAATAAATGCTTCATTGACTTGCATTAAGCAATGACATTGAAAATAATTAAAATTGTCATCCACTCATTAAACTTCATCATCACCACCACCACTTATTAAATTTGATTATGTGGTGGGCAGTGTGTGAGGGTTTTACACATATTCTCTCATTTAATCCTTAAAACAGTTTTTAACATAGATAATGTTTTCCCAAATTTACACACAAGGAGATGGAACTTATAAGTGCTGGACATAAAGAAAGACTAAAACAATATCTTTGTTGTCAAGGTGTGAAAGAAAGTGAGCATTCATCAGGAACCTCTAAGGGCTTACTGATGGTGGTCTGTAGAATATATACTGAGAGCACAAAAGGAGGGAGGCCAATGTGGGAAATGAGGCTAATTCCCCTTGTGCTCCACTGCTTGTTAAGGACACAGGCTGTTATGATGATGGGCGAACCAGAGTGGGGACAGTGGCACTTGCAATGGGAGGAGGGCTTTTGATTTGTATAACCCTTGATGAAATGTGTTCACTTTGAACTAGTCTCCAACTGTCCATATTTGCTCATGCTAGAAAGCATTATAACACCATTTGATCCTGATTACTCTCATTTTCTCTACCTTATCCTCCACACTCCACAAGAGCAATGATTATAAAATGGGGAGGGCAAAGAGAGCGTGGGCATCCTTTTACATATATACCTCTGAGGTTGTGAATATCCCAGACCACACTCTTGACCACTGAACTGGTCTTCTGGATAGATAGGGACTGAGTATGTTATAGTTATGGACAGGCATGGAATGGACTGTTGTCAAAGTTACCAAGGAATGCTTCTACTTATACCCGAGGGAAAGATTCTAACAGCAAAGGACAAGGGCTTTTGGGAACTTTAGATTCATGATTCTGGGGACGAAATCTCAGCTCTTGGAGTTATTAGCTTTTGGGGTGATTTCCAAACAAGATAAGTAGAAAGACTGGAATTATCTCGAGGACTCATAAAGAGGACAAAGTGGATGGACAGAGGCACCTGTGCACATACATGAACACAGACTAGTCTCCCATGGCCACATATTCTAAACCAAGTATTCACACACCTGGTCACACCCATTTGCAGGCTGCTTGGCTATAAGTGACAGGCTGGGACATAGAGTATGAATTTCTAGGTTGTCGTAAAGTTGTTGGGAGCAGAATTTCAAAATCAAGGCAATTTCAGAAAATTGGGGGTATAAGGGTTTCATAGATCCTATCCATTTCGTGGGTTATTTATACCTACTTTATTTCTAGTGAACTTGTAGCTTTATAAATAAAGCAAATGACAAAACTTTTGACAAGAAAAGTATTAATAAGTGTAATTAGTAGGAAGCCTCATGACTCAATGGTCAAAATGAAATAAGCCTGATAAAAATAAAAACAAAATTAGAAAGTTACCACAAGATGTAGGCTAAGTCCTGGGGATAGTCAGTGTAAAATTTAAGCCCAATCAAGAAGAAATAATAAAAACGAACAGTCGGCTGTCCAATAGCTCATTTGGGACTGTGTTTCGGCTGATATTCTAAAGCAGAAAGAGTCCACTTTGGTGGAGGGTTCCACTGCTGTCCTAGCTCAGTGAGCGAGTTAGTCATGTGTTTCTGTCTCACTACACTTGGATCATCATCAAGGTTTTCTAAATCTCACCATCACCTTCTCGAAGAATCTCCATCTACTCTCTTTACTTTGGGTGTGTGCTGGGTTGGCCGAAGGTGGTGACTTTCAAAGAATGGGTCATGGATTGCTGAAGAGAATCTGGGGGACACAGACAAGTTTCACTCCAAAGTGAGCCATGGCTGGGCTATCTTCTAGCCTTACCAGACAGCCATGATGGACAATGAGGGCCACACAGCCTACCTAACCCTTTCATCAATGCCTTTGTATCTTGGCTGCAATCTAGTTTAGTGAGGCCTATTGTCACCAAGCTCAATTATAACTCCCCCCACATACTTCAGGTTCCCTCCCTCTTTCTGCTTTTCTTTTATTCTTGGCATGTTTTACCCTATAAGAGACTATGCACTTTATTTCTGTTTATTGTTTACTCTCTGTCTTCCCTGCTGGTATGCAAGCTCCACAGGGCCAGAGATCTTTATCTGTTTGGTTCATAGACATGTCCCAAATGCCCAAAACAGTTGCTGTCATGTCCTAGGCACTCAATAAATACTTGTTGAATGAATGTATGAATGGATTCCTTCTAAGTACCAGCCATGGCTGTGGAAGGTCAGCCTGTTCGACAATTCTCTCTTATTCTCGTATCACTGTGGCTTGTCCTTTTCTTCAGTGTGTCCTTAGATCAGGGCAACTAGTATCTTCTCTCCTAGAGCAGGAAAATGCTGCAGGTTATGCTTGTGAATCTTTCTGTCACAGGCCACGGTCACCAGCTCCCTCTCTCCCTTCCCTCCTGTTGCCCAGTAGGCAGTATTTATAGATCTGGTTTCTTATTTAGAAGAACATGATTCCTAGGAGCTGGGAGAAACTCCTGTGTTTCAAGGAAGAAGTTTTAATTATTAATATTCGGGGCTATTACCTCATCCCATTAACCTTAGGCCAAGGCACAACCCTTACCTTGTGGACCAATCTCAACATCTTGCCCCTTGGCCCCACAAGCTGCCATGTTTTCTCGTGTGGTTTCCTTTTATCCCCATCATAGCCATCCTCCACCCCACTGCCATCACTGCATCTTATAGCACATCTCCCCCACTGTTTGCCTGCCCTCCTCCCTTCAATGTGTCCTGTGAAAGCCTGAAAGGATTCTGCTTTATGGGGAACAATCCCACTGCACAGTTCTGTTCCTTCTCCTCAGCCATTCCCACCCCTTTCTTGGGTTATAAGCAGGGCAGACTCTTGTTAAATGGTGTAATAGGCCAAGCCAGTCTTTGGAGTTCCCTTCTTAACCTCCAGCTCTAAATAGCATCCTCACACTTTCTCCCCTTTCCCTCCTTCCTATCAAGATGCTAGGATGGCTAGAGGTGGCTGCTGAACTCCTAGCAGCTCCAAAAAATGGCCCCTCGTGGGGGCATTGGCATGTTAGAAAAGGTTGCTAGGACAGGGCTTTGCTTATGACTCCCAGAAAGTTCCGGTATTTCAGGGAGTGAGATGGTAGTGTGAGATCAATGGGGGATCTCCTACATCCTTTATTCCATATTTGGAGCACCGGTGCTCATTCTCAACATGGCTCAGTCCTCTAGTTTTTGACCTAGGGGTGTGGGCTAGTTTCGCATGCTCTGTTCTTCATGAAAGCAGAGGAAGGATCTCAGGCCAGCTTCACCAACAGATGCTTTTTATCTCTCCAAAGCTCCCAGCTCGGTGCTCCTGATATGTTCCCTCAAACATTTGTTGGTGGTGGATTCCAAGGACTTCTAACCAATGAGACTACAAAGAGGGCAAAGCAGCCATGAGTTATTATAAAACAACACATTTCAATGTCACACATCTATTCGTACACACATATACATCCTACAAAAAGATATTTTGTGCTCAGGACCATTAAGAAAGAAATCCCACAGAGAGCTGAGCCAGACATTTTCGTTTTAGGTCTTAAAATGAAGGATTCATTTTTGCAAGATAAATTCCTTTCCCCCACTTCCCCCGAAAAGGCGTTTTAAGTTTATTCAACTGGCTTCTTAATTGGTCAACCTATACTCCTCACCCAGTGGGGAAGCGGGTTCTCCTCCTGCCTCCAACAAAGCCAGGCCTCACCAAGAGTGATGACGGTCCAAGGTCTCACCAAGCTTGCCAGCTCCGCTGCCTCCATCATATGTTGACAGCTCCTGCAGATGTCTCAGGGCAAAATAAATGACTTCCAGATGTGAAGAAAAGAACTGAACGCATTCATGCAGAAGTGAAGGGGGCATTGTTTTCCTTATGTTGGGGTCTCTTGGAAGGTATCAATGAACAACAAATTCATTCTTAATATATCACAGGAAATCTAAAATGGAATGTATCCCCTAGCAAATAATTTCCTATTTTCTATGCTGAGAAACCCAAACCTAATTTCTTGCAAAGTACTAAGGCTTACATTCTCTAGGAAAGCATTGCATGCTTACCCACCAGTCTGATTTAATAGCTCATTATTTCAATTTAAATTTCAAACAAATGCAAAGGTTTGCAAGAATGGCTTATATGAATTTCATGAACTAATATTCCTAATAGTCTGTTCTCTTTACGGGGGAAGGTCAGTCACCTTCTTGAAAATACTTCCAAAGTACAAGCCAAGATACATACCATTTTCCTCTGTTATAAATAGATAATTCAATTTTTAGTGTTCAGGAGAAAGGAAATTATTTCTTTTTTCTTCCTGAGATGCTACTATCAACCACAAGTTGGATATGTGTGTATATGTGATGATGAAGTTGATGATGATAGTGTGTATGTGTGTGTGTAGTTTTAAAGTATAAATCATGAGAACAACCATGAACCAAGACAGAGTGGGGATGAAACCAGCTCCAAGGAAAGGTTACCATGGCTTTGTACCAAAGCATTGGCTTATGATAAACTTGCTCAGCTGAGAACAGTATACCTCTCACACACTTCCTCAGGACAGGATTATAATTTGAATCAGAAGTCTTTGTATATCTGGTATCTACAAACAGGCAACTAACTTAGCCTTACCTAGGATCCTCTCAAAGTTCTGAGCTGCATCATAGGCCTATTGTTGGCGTTGCTTGTTCTTGTTTTCCACAAGACTAAGTGCAGGTATCTCAAAAGCCTAGTGACATACTGTCATCAGCATACCCTGCTCCATTGTCTCCACAACTGGCACCTCGCTTGAAATGACCTTGTTCATTACTTGCTTACTCTCCATGTTACAGGACAGGAGGGATTTTGTTTCCGTCATGGCTGTGTCCCAAGTTCCTAACCAGTTCCTAGAGTGGGTCCTGGCTCATCGTAGGCACTCATTACTCTTGTAAAATGAACGGATCGGGACCACTATTTCCTTGTGGACCTCTGGAAAATCCATTTGTCTTTTGCTTGCATTGACTAATGACTAATTGCTTTGCACAAATGCAACCAAATAATTGGAAAATATTGGCCATAATATTGGGATGGGCATGGTGCATTCAGTCATATCTGTTTAATAGACTGGAGAGGAAATTAATGTCTTACAAGAGAAATAATCAAAAGATACAGTGGCAGAACCCTAGGAAATGTAAGTTGCTTTATTAATATTTGAACACTCATACAAATGAGTGTTATTTAAAACCAATTGGGCCCTTTAAAGAACACATCCTCTATGTTCTGCAAATTAATTCCAATCACATCTTCAAGTCCATTTACAGCCAAACTCACAGTCCTCCCCTTCCGTCAGCTGTTGACTTTCTAAGTGTCCCAGGCAGCTGCGTGTCTGTGGCTCCCTGCGATGACTTGCCAAACCTAGCTTTCTTAAGGCTGCTGACTTCTATGGGGCGTCCTGACAAAGCCTCTGCTCTATGGAGGCTCGAGGCCCAGGCGCCCAGCCAGCCTGCAGCAGGAGTTCAGGGAGTCAGGAAGCCCTCTTTAAAACCATGTCACGCTCATGTGATAACTGCTCCTCTGTGCTTATTTGAACTGTCCCTCCCAATTAGCGGTAATAAGTGACTCTGTAAAGATGAACAAACACAGTGCCTTCATTAGTCCGCACCAGCTCTGCTCGCCCCATCCCAACCCCGCATTCCCTGCCCTGTGCCAATCAGCCCCAGAAAATCCCCAGAGTATACCTCCAATAGCATTTAGAGAAAGCTAAACACATCTTACTCTGAGTGAATAAGGACCAGCAAAAGGCAAATTAATGACAACCCATTTGAAGAGTTTGCTTGAAATTATTGTATTCTGCCCATCCACCGAAAAATTGATTACTCCCAGGAAAGGGGGAAAAATCCAAATCAATAGACTAAAGCAAAATGGTTAAAAGGCATGCTCCAAGCCCATTTATTTTATCTATTTACCCTTCCTTGCTCCCCCCCTTTCTGTGTTTCTTCCTGTGCATCCCTCTGCTCCTTCTCCATCCACACACATTTTTTAAAGAAATGAGGTATAATTTACAGGGCAGGAGCTGCTTGGCCTTTTCAGATAAAGCACTAATGGCAGCCCAGGGAGAGCTAGCTGCGTGGTTATACATCTCCCAGATGAACTGGGACCTGTGAACCCCTCTAGTCCCAGTTTTGCCATAACAGAGTCTGGGGTGATGTGGACCTTCTCTCCCTGAGGGCCAGAGAGACATGCAAATGAGGCATTTGACTGGGGCTGCGAGTCAGTCACATAGTGTTAACCCCTCTCTTCCCAGAGCTGCGTGGAAAACAGGAGCAGAAGTGATGGTCCTGCGTAGACAGGGAGGCAAGAGGCAGGAACATCTTCTCCATACCTGTTAAGGTGCCCTATGATCTTGGGCAATGTCTCCATATCTTACCTCCCCTGATGGGAAAATGAGAATGATGATAGCAAATTTGGGTTTTGTACTCCCTCCCTCATTAAGCAGCAGAGGGTCTCCAAATTCATTTCAGAATAAAATCCTAGTTCCCTTACCTGGAATTCAAATCCTGTGGTCATTCACCTGGTGCTTTGCCTGGTGTGGCCTTTGATTTCTCCTCTGGGTATCCTAGGCCCCCAGACATTCCTTCAGCCCAGAAGGCCCTCACCCCAGTTGTCCAGCTGTTAAAACCTCTCCAATCCTTATAAGGGCCCAAATGCCATAGCACCCATCTTCTCTGATGGTCCATCATCATTTTTCTCATCTCCCTCAACACATCTGGATTTTGCTGAGTGGACACAGTGGGGAAATAAATCAGCAGCAACATTTCTAAGCACAAGATTATATTAAATAATACTAAATGCTTCTCTGCCTTTCTTTCTTGAATCATCTTTCCACTCCTATCACCTAGGTGCCCACATCTCTGTTATGACTCCTAACCAAGCTCTCAACACATCCAAAATATTTCATAGAATTTCTCCTTCACACATGTTCATGATTCTGCCCTCTTCTTATCTTCCAGGCCTGGGGACCATGGGATCTGGTCTACCAGACCCTCTGGCCATCAATTAGATGGCATTTTCCTTGTCATCAATTTGAGCAACACACCCACCCATTTTAAAGGGAAACAAATCTTGCAGACCCCCCTGTTGACTTATATTTGTTACAAGGAAGCTGTTACTTAAGTATGTACAGATACATATAGATCATATTGCAACTATTAAATATTTTGCAAATTCAAAGCAAGAAGAATCCTACAAAGTCAATAACATTCAAATTGTCATGGCTAATTTCACATCAAGCCAATTGTCATGGCTAATTTTCCATCCTGTAAAATCTAAATCTCCACTCAGCACAGGTGAGGTACTGGCCACTAGAGTTCACCTTCTTTCTTTCTCTTTCTTTTTTTGGGTTTTTTTTTAGGGGGGAGAGGAGGGAGGAAATCTAAGTTTTTATGTAAATTCCAGCTAGTTCACATACAAGTGCAATATTAGTTTCAGTTGTAGAATTTAGTGAATTATCATTTCCATAAAACACCCAGTAGACTCTACCTTCTTTCATTTTCAACACGGCTGCCAGTCCTCTCCCAACCCCAACATTGCTCCCTGTTGAAACTGTGACCAGTTTTTCACTTGTCCAGCCATGATGCATTTGGGTGTTAATTGAGCAGCGGGGATGGAGGGTAGGTTGGGAAATGAAGAGTGGAAATGCGGACTGTTCAGAAAGCCAGTGATCAGGGTCTTGTCTTTCAACTCCAAGCCCATCCTTTATACTCTGCTCTGTGGTCCTAGGACTGGGAATCTGCAAACCTCTGTTTTGACCGGGGGGTGGGGTGGTTGGCAATATGGGGTGTTCAAGGGGGCTTCCAAGGCTGGAGTGAGAAAGGACTTGCTTCTTCCAGTTCCTCACATGGACATTGCCCTGGCCATGCTCCCTGGCTGCTTCCCATTCCTGATTACTTCCTGTCCTTGATGGCATATCCCCATCTCACTTCACCCTAGCAGCAACTGCTCACCTTCCAATCTGAGCAATCTGTAGTTGTTATAACACTTGCAGAGCTAGATTAATCATTCAGTTTAAAAACTCAGTTCACCTGGCCAGGGTCCCTCTTCAAGAGTCTGAATTTCAGCTCCATGGAGCCCCTTCTCCTTGCTTCTAAGTTGTGGTACTTTCTTTTCTTTTCTTTTCTTTTCTTTTCTTTCTTTCTTTCTTTCTTTCTTTCTTTCTTTCTTTCTTTCTTTCTTTCTTTCTTCTTTCTTTCTTTTTTTTAAAAGATTTTATTTATTTATTTGACACAGAGAGAGAGAGATTACAAGTAGGCAGAGAGGCAGGCAGAGAGAGAGGGAGAGGAGGAAGCAGGCTCCCTGCTGAGCAGAGAGCCCGATCCGGGCCTCGATCCCAGGACACTGAGATCATGACCTGAGCCGAAAGCAGAGGCTTTAACCCACTGAGCCACCCAGGCGCCCTAAGTTGTGGTACTTTCAACCTCTTCTCTTTTACCCCTCAGGCCTAGAAATGGTACTCACTTCTTGCAGTCGTTATTCCAAGACTTCTTAGAGTTCACTTTTTATCCTTTCCATTACAGAATGAATAACTATTTTATTCCATTTCTGTTAACATATCTGGTGAAGCTTCTGACTTCCAACTGCTACTGAAACCACTGGGATATCTTGGACAAGATGAAACATTGAAATGGGAATGGAAGAAAGTAGATGGATTGGAAGGGCATTTAGGAAGTCAATTGATTTAAAAAAGGCATGGGAATTGGGGATGGAAGAAAAAAGGAAGAGAAGGGACTCAAGATTTCTAAAATAAGCAACTGGCGGAAGGAGGGACCAGAAACAAGATGGGTGAGATTTATACTTTCTGGTACTTTTGGCCATCCAGCATTTGTTTCCCCTTCTCTTGCAAATTACACTCTACTTTTGTTCCTATATCCATCCTTGATCCTCCTAAGGATGGCACGATGACCTTTGTGGGGCAGATTGTCCTGTCAGAAGCCAGTCAGCACTATTTCCTCCCCTTGACCATCTATTGCTTCAGGGTAATGGGGCAGACTGCCTTGGTCCACCCAGGTCATAAAGCCCAGAAGCTGGTTTTGTGTGGAAGGGACCCCACTGGCAGCAGATGTGAATAAGCACATAATCAGAACTGCGCCACAAGGGTGAACTGCCATGAATGAAGCCAGCCTTGAGAAATAAAAAGAAAGATACCCAATGCAGATACCAATTTGGCCCAGCCCTCCTCGGGAGTTCCAGTTATGTGTGCCAATTTACCCCAAGTATCGTTTCTTAGTTAAATCTTTATTGCTTAAGCCAGGTTGAGTTACTTCCCAACTATTAACAACTAATCATTCTAGGTGATATGGTAGAGAATGCTGATAGAAATGAGTTTGGTGTGAGTTGGTGAGTTCACTTTTGGACCAGTTTTATTAAAGGTAGTTCTAAGACCTCAAGGAGACACTTTGTGGGTATAAAAATAACACATTTTTTTTTCTCTGAAACTTTGCTACTTTCCAGGCACTCTTTCAAGGCTATTAGTATCACTTAATATTTATGTAACTCATTTATATAAGAGTTACTAGAGTTATTTCCATTTTACAGATAAGAATAGTGGATGATAGCCATTACAGACCTGCCTGAGGCCCCACCTTCCTCCTTGTAGTCTTATATTGCCTATCAGTGAAGTTTTGTGACCCTGCAGCTTAAAAGGGAACAATCCAAACTGGGCCATTTTTGAAAACTGATCATTGTCACATGTCACGGTGATTATCCTCATACACAGACTTACAATTCCATGTCCCACTTGTAGGACATCCCAAGCTGCTTACTTCTTTTCCTCTCCAACATACCTCCATTTTCCTGTCTCCCAGGATCACGAATAGGAGGTTTTTGTTGGGATGCTTCAGGGTCCAGCCTTAAGACTGCAATTTGAAGGCGTCTTGTGTGTTTGGAGATGGTGCCAAGCAGCACTCGCAGTGGGAGAGTGAGGAAGTGAAACAGAGGAAAGAAGAGGCTCAGTCCTGCTGGGCCCTGGGGTAAAGCACTCTTTAGACTTGTTCTCCATCTCCCACGGGTCAAGGGGCTTCTCCTGGAACATCAGTCCCAGGAACTTCTGACTTGCCCCTTGCAAGAGCTGAGCAAGTTCCAGAACAGAGAGGCCTCTGCTGGACAGCTTTCCTGGCCTCGGGGTCATGGGTGCCAAAAGCAGGAGGCCATACAGTTGGCATGGGCAGAAATTATTGGTCCCAAGGTAATGTGAGCAGAGCGTAGGTAGCATCTGCTCCAGAAGCAAAAGTGATATCAGTTTTTACCCCATCAGGAAACATCTGGCTCATCTCTGGTATTATCTCTAAGGTGGAAACAGGGCTTCTACCACCAGCCTGGTCCAGCATCTCCTTTCACCCCCAAACAAGGTCTTCTTCATGTAGCCTTGTGGTTGGAGTGAAGAGCTGTGATGGGGAACAGCATTTTTTCTGGGTGTCTGTTGCAATATTTCCAAGGCTGCAACTATCCTAGTTTGGATCATGGTCTATGTGAGGTTAAGTGTCTGGATGTTTCCAAACTTGTTTTAATGGTTTTACTTGTAAGATACAAACACATAGATATTTCACACTATTGTATGTTTTCACCATTTTTTTCCTTCTAAATCTAGATATCTGTATATTTCCTTCATATATCCTTGGGGGCTAAGCTATAGCTCTCCTCATGGTTTCTATTTTTCTCTTAAGGAACTTACTTGTGGCAAATGGCATTTTCCAAAATAACCAAAGCAATATCTTTGGTTTCTCGTGTACTTCTAAAATTTTGCCATTCCTTCTTTTTCCTTCCCTTTGAAATTGGAGACAAAGAGATTATGGGGGAAGTGACGCTGTGCCTGGGAAACTAGCCCAGGCTCCAGGAAGAGGCCACAGTTAGGTGTTCTGGCCACAGCCCCAGCCAGGGCCTCAGCCAATAGCCAGCATCAAATGTCATTGAGCAAGGAAGTGAGCAGTTAGATGATTCCAGCCCTTAGACTTCCTGCCAAGGTCTTTTGGAGCAGAGACTAACTGTCCCTGCTCTTCCTTATCTGAATTTCTCATCCACAGAACCCATGAACAAAACAGATGATTGTTTAGTGCCACTAAAATTTGGGGTCACTTTTATGCAGCCGGACAAGTCTTTCCTCAAAGGGGATCTGCGTGGCAGATCTCTACTGTCTACTCCATCTCTACAGGCAGAAATCCTTTTACCTTTTCCTATTCCAGAGAATGTGGCTGAGCAAATCAGGAGACTCAAAGACACAAAGAGTGCAGTGTCCCCAGTGTTATGAGGGGTCACCTACGTTGGTCAGGATGCTTTGGCTATAAACAAAGGAACCAGATTCTGAATAATTTAGCAAAACAAGGATGTATTAGAAGGATGTGGGGGCAGCTTTCAGGGTGCAAAGGGGAACCTGATGAGCCAGGTCTTGGGAAGGTCTGGGACCCAGCTATTCAGGGAGCTGGGAGGTAAACTCACATGGGCAACATCTTCATGACCCCATCCTGGAATAAACTGGCTCCGTGAATTTCTCCATCCTTTCACTTGGTCCAAGAGTCAAATTCCCAAGAGAAGTAGTCTGATTGGCTTGAGTGGGTCATGTGCTCACCCCCTGGAATGATCGGAACATGTTGGCTGACATCTCTACTAGGACTATATATGATGGTGAGGTGATAATAATCATCATTAACCTGGATTCAGCACTTAACATGTGCCAGGCACCTAGACTCAGTCACTTTATGCTCACCAGGAGGCAGAAGCTATGATTATCCTTCTTTTATAGTTGTGGAGACTAAAGCTCAGAGAGGGGAAGTTTCTTGCTTAAGGCTGCTCAGCTGGTAAGCAGTATCATCAGGGCTCAAGCACAGTGGCTTCAAATCCTGGACTCTGGATTCCTGCATTCACAGCTTCTCATAGGGTCCTATGTTGCTCCTGGCCATAGTTTCCCAAAGATAAATCAAAGGACTACTTGAAGAGGAATGGGTACTGGGCTGGGAAGCACAACAGGTACCACCAGAGACCCTAATGGTCCAGTAAGGAAAAAGAGAAGACTTGGGATCAGGATCTGAGTCCTCAGAGAGGTAGGTAACTATTAGACTCAAACTGACTTACTGCAGGGCAGGATATGCCCCAAGCCAAAAGAACTGTGTCTATTTGATCCAGACTTCTCTGGAGTAATTCCCCCCAAACAGATCACTACTTATTTCAGGGCCACAGGTGTAAGAACTGGATTGGTGCCATGGCTGGCTGGGACACCCACCCAACCTGATTCTTATGCACAACTGGATTAGGGCCCCCCCTTCTGAGCAAATCCCCTTGTGCCCAGCATCAAGGAGATCTTCATGCATATTGCTCTGCCTGCGTCCCTTTGTCCTCTAGATCTGAACCTTCTATGCAGCTAAACTGTCTTTCTTTCAATGGCCTTGAAAACCACTCACAGGGAAAATCCTCCTTAAACAGACATTAAAAACACGTCCAGCATGCAATTCAGTGCGACACACATAACAGGTACTCAATGCATGTTTGCTGTTGATAATAAAAAGACAAGATGTTAGGGGAAGTCATATTGTGATATGGGGTGGCTCACCCCCTCAATCTGTAATGCAATTTCACCAGAAAGGATTCTTCCAGTAGAAATTGCTGGCTTAAGCCTGTGCTCACTCAGCTTAATCACAATGAGATTCAAGAATTAGTTGCAACCCAAATGAAGGAGAATTTTTTTTTAAATGATGATCTCGTCTCTCTCCATGGTGGTGTTGTCATTAACACAACATATTTATATGATTTTCTTGTTCCAAAAGGACCAGGTGTGGGAGATGCCAAGACAAGGTCCTCATCTGAATGATGTGAAGATAATTCTGAGTGATTTTCTGATATTCCAAACTGTTTTTCTTTTTAATAAAAAACAAATGAGAACACTTTTAAAGCATCTTTTAGATTCATTAGGAGGAAAATTTTAAAACATTTTAGGTATATACAAAATTTCCACCATGCCCCATTTTTCCCTTTTCCTCCTTAAATTTTTGGAAAACCTGACAAATGCTTTGTGACCCCAAACATAGGCTCTGCCTTACAAGCCAGGCCAGTGACCCATGATTTTGAATATTCCCACAAAGATGGTGATTCCATTTACCTCAAAGTCCTGTTTGCTCACCCTCCTTTAAGTTATCCACTGGTTGATATTATGGAATTTGATAACCAAACAACAATGATTTCAAGAAATATTAGTGGGGCACTTTACCATGAATAGGATATGGTGTTGGACCCCTTTCTGATTCATTTTTCACATCGTTGCAAGTTTTTTGTGAGGATCTTATATCAGCTGAAATGAAAACTCATATCTGAAGGGGTGAATGGAGGCTGCTTATTTTAGATGCCCTTACACTGGAACTGAAAGTGGTACATGTGAAGAATCAAAGCTATTCTGGGGCTGTGCTCTTTTTATCCAAGGCCCAAGCAGTGACAATGCCTTATCAAGCTCTCCACATCAAGCCACCCAACATGCTTGGCAGCTTTGATAAGAATATGAGAAAGTGACACTCTACAGGTGTTTTCTGTTACTTAGCAACTACTGCCCACCTTACTTGTTTCTGTACCTGTTTTTTTCTGCCTTACGTCTGGATCCCCAGAATGTCACCTGGGAATAAAAACTTGTGTGCAAGTGATTTGTTAAGGAAGTGCTCCTATGGGAACATGGGTGTGGGGGGATGCAGGATGGGATGGGACAGATTCCCCAAGATGCTACTCAGGCAAAGTCATGTAAAAGGCACTGTGATATTGTGACATAAGAAATGCATACTTGGTCTTTGTCTCTGTTTCTAGCACAGGGCTCCTAAATCCCTTGACATCTCCCAGTGATGAGAGCAATAAAAGTACCTTCTTCTTTTCATTTAATGAGGTGACTTTTGAACTTCACCTAAGGATGGGGGCTGGTTGCCATGGAACCAACCATGTGATTAGAGAGTCAGAACTTTCAGTCCCACCTTCCTGACCTCTTCGGGTAGGGCAGGATCTGGAGATTGAGTTCAATGGCCAATGGGCAATGCTTTGATCAATCACAACTATGTAATGAAGCCTCTATAAAATCCTAAAAGGATAGGGTTCGGAAAGCTTCCTGGTTGGTGAACATGTTCAGAGAGGGAATGGAAGCTCTGAGCCTTTCCCCCCATATCTTGTCCTGTGCTTCTCTTCTAACTGGCTGTTTCTGCATTGTATCCTTTTATAATAAACTGCTAATCTAGTCAGTGACATACTTCTCTGAGTTCTGTGAGCTGCTCTAGCACATTCATTAAATCCAGAGACGGAGTTGTTGGAACCTCTCATTTACTGCTGGTGGGTCAGAAGCATAGGTGGCAACCTGGACTTGAGACTGGTATCTGAACTAGGGGTGGTAGGTGGTCTTTTGGGACAGAACCTTTAACCTGGGAGATAGTGTCAGAACTGAGGTGAATTATAAGACACTCGGCTGGTGTTAGAGAATTGCTCAGTGGAAGGAAAACCCCACACACTGGAATTGGGCACAGAATCTTAGGCCCATTTCCAGGCACTTCCCAAAGTGGGCTGCAGTAGCCTCTAAGAGGCAAGAGTGCAGGCTCTTGTCTGGAAAAGCACATCAAAGTTAGAGACCCACAGAAATAGTAAAAAGTGATCTGAAAGGACCTGGGAAAGCACCAATGTGTCCACTACCTATTGTTAATAGAGAGAGAATATCTTGTGTGATGGTGGGGGTGGGGTGGGACTGAAGTGGCAAGTGTTCAGGAAGAATCTAGGCTGTAGGGAGTCTTCAATCTTTGGGTGTCTTCCAGATATCCCATATTCATGGTAAAGTCTCAGTCTTTGTCAACCAGATACTTAACTCAGGTCATAGAAATTGTTAATGTTGGGAGTTTGACCCATGCTGCAATTCAGCAATGCATATGATCACTTTCAGACTTGCTTTCCAATGGACTCATTGTGTCAGCTTTCAGTAGGAAGGGCATCCTTTAGTAGGTCACACTGTGTTTCCAAAGCTCTGCTTCCAGCTGCACTACCCTGACATAGCACTCATTCTTCAGCCACTGGAAATGCCTCACTGATGTCTTGAGCTCATCTGATACCTGCCACCCCATACTTCCTATCCTTTTTAAGTTACTCCATGGCTACCCAAACCCTCAAAGCCTGATCTGAAGAGGTGGTCTGAGACATAAGGAACCACAAACAGTAGTTTAATGTTGCATTGCATTATTGTTTAAAATGGAATCTTTATCAAGTTATAAAGACTCTTTCACATACCTGATTGCTTATTCCAAATACCCTCTGCATCTTATGAGTGTCTGCTTCCATGCAACCCCATGTGGCACTGATTTTTGTTATAGCAAGTCTCTTTGGTTACAAGGAACAGAGGCTCACTTGAATGAACTAGGAACAAGGGGATTTATTTTAACTTACTATGATGTAAAGTTAAACTTGGAATGATATTCAAAGCTACCAGAATTCTTGAACTCCTTTGGAATTCTGGCTTTTCTCTTTATCTCTCCTCTGTTTTTCTTCCATTGGTTGATTCCAGTTGTTAATTCTCTCTGGATTTTTCTCAATCTCATTAGTTGTTGCCTATTTATAGTTTCTGATCTCTTATACCTTCAGTTCAAATGAGCAAATCATGACCATAAATTTTCTGCTTCCACTGGTATGAGGCAAATTACTTCCTTTCTTTCAGTGATGCAAAGAGAGATTTGAAAAGTGCTGACATATTATTATGGCTTGTCTTTCATTTCTCTTGGAACTCTTTGACCACACTGTCAATGACTCCGAGTCAACCTCTGGAGAAGCATGTGGGAGATAACCAAGGGGACCATTGCCTACCAACCTTTTCTCATAGGAGCGAGGCCATCCTGGACCACCTAGCACATTGAGCCCCCAGCTGACTACAGCAGTGCAAGAGAGCCCAGGTAGAGCAGCTGAAGAAACATGCAGTTGAGCTCAGCTCAGATCATTAACCCACAGGATCATGAACTGCTACATGATTGCTGTTTTAAGCCACTAAGCATTGGAGCTATTTGTTATACTGAAAAGCAAACCGATACATCAAGCCAATCAGGGACCAAACCTAATGTCAGTGGATATAATCCTCTCACAGTGAGGAGAAGCATGTATTTGGAAAAAGCCATACAACCTTACTACAATATCTGTTTTCTATGTAACAAAGGGTTATCCTTAGTGGTAGAGCTTGTGTCTTATTTATTTAGTAGTCTCATCACCCTGCACAATATCTGAAATCTAGTATGTGTGCTCAAATAAAAGTATGTCAAAATGAAAAAAAGGGCATTCTCTGTCCTCAAGATGCTTACTGTCTAGACATGGAGATAAGATACACATTCAGATAATGACCCCAGAAAACAGAATAAAACGTGCCATGGAAAGTGCTGAATTCCACCAAGGCAGATGGCAAAGCAAATATTTCCATCTGGAGAGAAGGGAAGGAGAAGGAAATCCAGGAAGACTTCCTGAAAGTCATAGCATTTATTTATTTTTTATTTTTTATTTTTTTTAAATTCTTTGCCCCAGGGGTACAGGTCTGTGAATCATCAGGCTTATATCTTTCACAGCATTCACCAAAGCACAAACCCTCCCCAATGTCCATAACCCACCCACCATATCCCTACCCTCCCACCCCCCAGTAACCCTCAGTTTGTTTTGTGAGATTAGGAGTCTCTTATGGTTTGTCTCCTTCCCCATCCCATCTTGTTTCATTATTTTTCCCTCCCTACCCCCCACAACCCCCCACCCTGACTCTCGAGTTCCTCATATCAGAGAAATCATATGATAATTGTCCTGAAAGTCATAGCATTTAAATTTGGCTTGAAGGATAAGCAGAGTTTTCAAAGGAGCTGGTGAATACGAGAGTCACTGTTAATTGTGTGAGAAACAAAAGAAAAAGCTGAAGTTACAGCTTGTATTTAGAAGAAGGCAAAAATCTTGATTTGCTTGAAGCATGATATGATGTGGATGGACTAAAGACAAGAAAGGAAGAGCACTGGTAGACTGAGTTGAGGTTTAACAAATGATTCTTAAATAAGGAGCAGCCAAATGATTCAACATATTGTTATACTACCATGGGATGGAATATTTGTAATAAAAAATATGTCTTAGAAAAATGTTTAATGACATAGGTTATAATTAAATGGCTAAAGTAGTATATATTCACATTCTAGTTTTATTAAATCATATAAAAATTTAGCTTCTTGTGAACTTTAAACTTAAGACTTTAATAGATATGATTAAACCACTAATAAGAGTGGTAACGAATTACTGGTAGTGTCATTTCGTCATGCACTATTCTAAGTGTTCTTTATGCATTAGCTCATTTATTTTGTTGTTGTTGTTTTCTTTTTTTTTAATTAACATATAATGCATTATTTGTTTCAGGGGTACAGGTATTTCATTAATGATTCTTTTTTTATTTTTTAATTTTTTTTTAAATTTTTAAATTTTTTTATTCTTTGCCCCAGGGGTACAGGTCTGTGAATCATCAGGCTTACATCTTTCACAGCATTCACCAAAGCACAAACCCTCCCCAATGTCCATAACCCATCCACCCAATCCCTACCCTCCCACCCCCCAGTAACCCTCAGTTTGTTTTTGACTAATGATTCTTACACAGCACACACCGCTCACCACAACACATACCCTACCCAGTGTCCATCACCCAGCCACTCCACCTCCCTAACCCCAACCCCTGCAGCAACCCTCAGTTTGTTTCTTAAGATTAAGAGTCTCTTATGGTTTGTTTCCCCCTCTGGTTTTGTCTTGTTTTGTTTTTTCCTCACTTGTCCTATGATCCTCTGCCTTGTTTCTCAAACTCTGCCTACCGGTGAGATCATTTTTCATGAACCCATGAGGTAGGTGCTGTTATCATCCACCTGTAGCCAACAGGGTAAATAAGCATGGTTTGTAGGCTGTAATCCTAAAGTAGCGTCATTTGTGCCACTGCTTTTTGAGATTTATACTTTTGGACTTATTCTTCTCTTGTCCATAGATGAAAATTAGGGTGCCTCATGAACTTTCTGGTCACTTCCATATAATAAAATGCCATCTAGTCAATAATTAATATGTCCAGCCCAGGTTGTAATCAGTATTTTGCACATGATTAATTGTTACATTATTCTCCTTTCTCAGTCTGGGAGAGTGAGTTCCAGGGAGTAAGTGGAAAGAGTTGGGTTGGGAATGGGAGAGAAAGAGGCAGGAAAATTGTTATTTGGTCACAGGAAAATGTGAAGAGCTGATGTTGGCACTCTCTGGGTTAGTAAGTCTTTTTCTTTTAAGATTTATTTATTTATTTGATGCAGAGAGAGAGATCACAGTAGGCACAGAGGCAGGCAGAGGGAGAGGAATAAGCAGGCTCCCCACTGAGCAGGGAGCCCGATGCAGGGCTCTATCCCAGGACCCTGAGATCATGACCTGAGCCAAAGGCAGAGGCTTTAACCCACTGAGCCACCCCGGCATTTATGGGTTAGTAAGTCTTAAGGGTTAAGTAACCTTTAACCCCTGGGTTAGTAAGTCTTAAGGCTGACCCTTTTCCTCAATGGCAGTATTTGTGGGGTCTCCTACTTGTTTGGGGATTTGCCACCTATGATTTCCTTAATACTAATGAAAGCATCTCTCCTCAGATGGTTACTTATGACTCCTTCCTCACCCAAAATGTATCTGGTGGCACCTCTACCTAATTTCATCTTTTTGCTTCTCCATATGACTTACAGGAAGCTTCTAAAATGATTCCATGATGACACTTTTTCATGGATGATGCATGAAAAACACTCATACATCCTTTGTCCTTCTAGACTCGGAGTGAATGTTCCCAGGGTAGACATCTCGGGATGCTTCTGCCATTAGAATAACTGGTTTGTCCCTTGCCCTTTAGGGTCTTGGCTCAGGTCAGACCAGTCCACTGAGTCTCTGTGGCTGCAGGAGACCTAACCATGCCCTCTGACTTCTCTATAAAGGCTGCTTCCTTGACCTGAAGTAAACAGAGGAACTCTTCTCCAACTCTTCTCCAGTGTGAGAATGCAGGACTTGGAGCAGCAACTACTCTTTTCAAAAATTTTCTCCTGGGCGCCTGGGTGGCTCAGTGGGTTAAAGCCTCTGCCTTCGGCTCAGGTCATGATCTCAGGGTACTGGGATCGAGGCTCACATCCGGCTCCCTGCTCAGTGGGGAGCCTGCTTCCTCCTCTCTCTCTCTGCCTACTTGTGATCTGATCTCTCTCTTTCTGTGTCAAATAAATAAAATCTTAAAAAAAAAATTTCCTCCTTTTTCTTCAATAGCCACCAACCTTATATTTCACTTTTGTGGGTGAAAGATTAAGAGTCATATCACCAGTGTCAACCCCCTCTTCACAAAATCTACAACATGGTCTTGTAACTCATTTGGAAGAAGCATGATTGTCTTGGACTGAGACCCACTTGGATATCTTGTTAGATCCGATTTTAAAGTTGAGGACCCAGTGGAAAAGAAGGATGAAATAGTCTATTAAGTGTAAGTAGTAGAAGGTAGAATTCCAATCTGGATAATGTGCTTTCAGACCCCAGACACTAAATTTCTCTGCTGAGCTGTCACATACACAAGTGCAAAGGGCAAATCTGTAATAAACTTACCAAGATGTTAAATAGATATATTTTTAAAAATATTTATTTATTTATTTCAGAGATAGAGAGAAAGAGAGAAAGTAGGGGGAGGGGTAGCGAGAGAGCAAGCAGACTCCCCACTGAGTGGAGAGCCCTAAATGGAGCTTGATTCAAGGACCCTGACACCATGACCTGAGCTGAAATCAAGAGCTGGCCACCCAACTAAATGAGCCACCCAGATGCCTGCTAAACAGATAATTTTGAGTAGAGGGAATACTTTTGTATTTCCTTCTATATGTTTGTCTATGTAGTACACACACACACACACACACACACACATAAATAAGAAAAGTTATATTTTAAAGATTACTCTGGCAAAAACATTCAGGGGCAGTTTGGTATGATGAGAAATTGGAGACGGGAATAGTAGGTAATACAATGTTGAAATAATCAAGCAATAAAAATGCAACAATATCAGTCATAATAAAATGAACAGAGCCCTTGCTGAGCACTCTATGTCACTCTAACTTGATCCCCTCAAGAGCCCACTGTGCAGGTACTCCTGTCATTATAAATTTAGAGTTAAAGAGAATTGTCTGACCCTCTCCATAGATTGCAAATGCCCTGAGGGGAAGAACCAATTGTATTCATATTTTTTCTCAGTGCCTAGGACAGAGTTGGGACATTGTGTGCACTCAGTACACTTTTGCTGAATGAGAGAGGGCAAGGTGATGGTACTTGGGGGCTGAACTGATGGGAACATCTAAGTGGAAGAAGCCCATGGTGAAACCAGGCAGTTGGGTGGATCGTAGAATCAGTGATGGCTACCACCACATTCTGCAATCAAGTCCCCACCAAATCTCAAACACAAGAAAGAAGACGAAATAAAATTCTAAATTACTTGGGTGAGAAAATTAGGGAAGAGCCAGAAGTGAAGATAGTTTTTAAAATGCATGGTCAAAGGTTAAATACAGTGGACCACCAATTTGGTCTGAATTTTGTGGTGACCAATACAAAGAAAGAAACTGGACCAGATGATTATACAACATGATTCATGATGTAATAAAAACTCAGTTCTTTAGGAGATTTCAGTTGTCCCAGATTACTAAAACCAGAAACAATCCTATCCTTTTGAACTATCCCGGTATTCCATAGAATGTCCTCAACAATGTCCTTTCAGCAGATATAAGCATAAGTATTATGAAGATTTTCTACATGATTTCCTCCAAGACACACTGATGGCATAATGCCAAAGAACTACCTAGTAAAATGCTGCTCGGAAGAATGAAAACAATTCAGTGTAGGACATAGCTCTCTGCCACTTGGGATTACTGCAGAAAAATGCTTTAGAAAATGTGGGCAATGGACGGATGGCATAATGTTCAGGCAGTCTTCTGTCAATATTGTTTCTTTTAATCGAGGCTTTGGTAAACATTGGGTGGCAGGGAGTTCAAGGTTACCTGGAGTAGTTCGAATGCAGCTATTCCCTATATTAGCTAAACACAGACTTTAGCAGTCTGTCTAGCTGAGAGATATCCTTCTAGGCAGTTTGATGAATTTGACAAGGACAATTGTCTATATTTGTGGCAATCAATCACTGCCATAGTAATGCTGTGTAACAAATCCTCCCACAGCCCATTGGCTTAAAACAATGATCATTTATTCTCAAAATGTCCAAGGTAGCTGGTTCAATGTGTTTAGCTCTGGGAGGCAGTTTGTCCAGCTTTTCCTCATATCTCCCCTCCTTACTTAATTGGTGGATTAGCTGGCAAATGTTTTTCTCATGCCAATGGCAGAAGTGTTAGAAGGCAAGGCTCACTGCACAAGGATACTATATACTTTTGCTTTTTTCATGTCCATTAATCTTCCATTGGTTAAACCAAGTCACATGGCAAGTGTAATATCAATAGGATGAGCAGGTGCACATTGTCACCATGGGAAGAGAGTCAGTAATATTCACTCTAAATAATAATCCAAACTATCACATTCCCCTTAAAATTGGCCACATTGATGAGAAAGGCTAAAATTAAAATGACTGACAAAACAGAATATGGCAAGAAAGTGGGACAACTGGAATTCTCCAGTACTTCTTATGGGAATATAAAATGGTACAACCACTTTGGAAAACAGGTTTTAAAAGTAAACTATCATCTATTTACTACTAGGTATTTAGTAAAATGAAATAAAAATATTTAATCACAAAAAGACTTGTATATGAATGTTCATAGTGGCTTTATTCATAATAGCCTCAAAGTGGAAACAACCCAAATATTCATCAACAGGAGAATGGGTAATCAAATTGTGGTATATTTATACAATAAGATAATACTCAGAAATGGAAGGAACAAACTATTAATATATGCAATAAGGATAAAAGATAAAGCTCAAAAATATCATGTTGAGTGAAAGGAGCTAGACACTAAAAAATATGAATACATTTATATCAAGTTGTAGGACAGACAAATTAATCTAAAGTAATGGAAATCAGACCAGTGATTTGCCTTGACTGGAAGGGATATGAAGGAAATTTGGGGGTTATGAGAAATGTTCTGTATCTTGACTGAAATGTTGTTTATGTTGGTATATACATTTGCCAATACGCATCAAATCGTTTGCTTAAAAGTATACATTTCAGCGTATATAAATTTACTTTACTTAAAAAACTCCAAAAATTAAAAGGTGGAATTTGGGGTTTGGTCTGGAACACGCAGGCAGGACTACCAAGACCAGATTTTTTATGTGCTGAGTCTGGCTAATCCAGTGCCAATGCCCCAGCCATAACTGAACTCCTTCAGAAAGTTCCCAATCACTGGTCAATCCTGGGAAAATTATAGTCTTCAAACAAAATGGCTATAAAATCTCCTTCCTTGAAACTGTCTTACTGGGGGCTTCTGGAAAAGCTGAGCCTGAGCCAAGGACTTGGATGCAGGTGATTTATCTGGGAGATGAGCTCCAGAAGAAGGAGTGAGGGAGTAGAGAGTGAACCTGGTAAGAAGGAGGAAAGAAACATTGGTGCTATTGCCTTCTACAATTAAAGACAGTAGAGGGGCTGATGTTAGTGACCTACGATAGATATGTCCCAACTGCCATAAGGGTTGTTTTCTCAGGGTGTAGTTTCCTCTTTTTCATGGAACTCTGCTCAGAAAACAGAACACTTTGGCCAGGAAATACACCGAGGGTGGGCTGGCCCCATTGCTTAAAAATGGGACCGACCCTGGTAGAATGCCTTCTTTAGAGCTTCCTGTGGGATGTGGCTGAAACTAGTCTTCATCTGAGGGCACGTCCTCACTTAGCAATTCCCCTCTCCTCTCCTGCTCCCTTCTCTCCCCTTTTCTTGAGGGTACAACCTTAATAAATCACTGAAACAAGAATCTTCGTCTCAGACTCTGCTTCTAGGGAATTCAACCTAAGGCAGGTGGGTGTTATGGCTTGAATTGTGTCCCCTTGAAAAGACATTTTGAGGTTCTAGTCCCCATTTCCCTGTACTTGGGCATGTGTCCTTTTTTGGAAATCAGGTCTTTGCAGATGTAATCAAGTTAAGATGAGATCCTTAGTGTGGACTCTAATCAACTATGACTGGTGTCCTGATAAGAAGAGGGTAACACAGTGTGAAGACAGAGACACACAGGGAGGAGGTGAGGCAGATTGGGGTGTCACAGCTACAAGCCAAGGAACACCAGCAATCACCACAACCAGAATCTGGGAAGAGGCAAGAAAGGAAGGATTCTACCCAGAAGGAGCATGGCCCTGCTGAAACTTTGATTTTGTACTTTTAGCCCCCAGGACTGTGAAAGAATAAACTTCTGTTGTTTTAAGCCACCCAGTCAGTGGTATGTTGTTATGGCCATCCTAGGAAAGCAACAGTAGCCCTGATACTCAGATTATTTTAAGGTTCTGCTTTGGTGTAAACTTCACTAAGAAGGGGGAATACTGAGCAGGAGCAGCTAGTCCTCAAATCATGTCTTCCCGTAGTCTTCAGTGAAAGGTAGAGAAGAATCAAAGGACTAAGAAGAAACATCTCTTTGACTGAGAATGCTTGCCCGAGATGGTGAGTTTGGGGTGCCAGGAGATCCCTAAACTTATTCATATACAGCACTTCCTTCCATTTGTCTGAATTTTATTCCTTCTTGATCTGATGATAGAAGATGACATCTTTTGCTTACTGCCCCATCCCTCACTATTTTCATTTTTATCCATTACCTAAAAATAAATTCTTTAGTAAGAACTAAGGGAAAGAGGGTAGAACTTCTACCTTCTACCCTTCTACCCTTTAGTACTTACCAGCTTGAAGAGATAATTTTGTTTCAATGGAGGGACAACTGAGAGTGATCAGTGTTTACTCTTGGGTTGTGCTTTATTCTCATTATCCTTACCATCAACAAATAAGGGAAGGAAGCCAGAATGGTGCCTAAAACCATAAAGTCTTTGAGATCCAACCAACTCTTTTTAGTAGAAATTAGTTTGAATCTACTGCTAAAAATTTAATTTGTATAAACCGACGAGTAGATCCTTAAGAAGAAAAGAATATGCTCTTCACTTGCTCAAAGTACCTCTGGCAGGTTTCTGTATGTGTACATTTCTAAATGGCCACTGAGGATGGAGTATAAGGAGACTCTGATTGGAGTAAAGTACAAACCTATTTTAACCTTCCTGGTCTCCTTCTTTAACAGGCAAATCAACAGTGAAATGATTGATGTACCTTGACCTTCACTTGCTGTTCAGCGCTCCAGAGGCTGAATCTGGGTTTGGAAGGACAATGAGTGATGAGCCAGAAGATTGCAAAAATGTAGGCAGGAAGAGAAAGCAATACCACTATCCAAACATAAATGATAGAGCATTGTGGTGTTTGTGAAATGCAATAAAAAAAGTGGATTCTGGGGGGAGTGTGAATTGATACAGGCTTCTGGAAAAATGTTTAACTGAACTACTAAAACTGAATATACACATACCCTGTAACTCAAATTCCACTCCTAGGTGTGTACCCAAGAGAAATGAATACCTCTGTCTGGAAAAAGGTTCAGAGCAGCTTTATTCATAAAAATCCCAAACTTAAATAGCTCAGGTTATCCATTGACAGGAGAATGTGAAAATAGGGCACATGCATACAACAGCATCTGACACAGCAATGAAAATAAACTACTGCTACACAGAGCAACATGGATGAACCTCATAAACAGAGTGTGGAGCAGAAGAAAGTTAGGCACAAAAGAGTAGATGAACTATGATTGCACGGATGTACAGATTTCAACACAGATGAAACGAATACTCTGGTGCTGAGGTCAGGATAACACTTTTTCTTGATGAAGGGAGGGTGTTGGGGTATGGAGAAGGTTCAGAGGGGCTAAGTGCTGACTGCATGGTGTGTTCGCTTTGTGAAAATTCACTGGACTGTAAACCTGTCATTTGTGCACTTTCTTCATATCTGTTAAACCAATTAAACCACACAAAAAAAAGCAAGTGGAAATTCCTCACTCTAGTTTTGCATGTGCACGCACACGCACACGCACACACGTGCACACACACACACACACACACCTTGATAAAAACATCTTCCATGTGGCTCTAAAACAGGCTGGAGATGGTTGAATAAAGAACACAAGTTAATGTCCTCTAATTGCAAATCTTTATGAAAGAATGACTATTGCAGGTTAAGAAACATGCCTGTCTGTTACATTATGCTCTGGTGTAGTAAGTACAGAGTCACTTCCAAAACAGACACAGCAGGACTGACTCCAGCTTTATAATTCAAGAATATCAAGAAGGCTGAACCAGAGAGGATTCTCAGGTTAGTTTTCTCAAGAGTTTGCTATTTTCCTGGATGTTTCCTTAAAAATGAAAGGAAATTTTATACTCACTCCTTCAATAAGGATTTTGATGGTAAAATGGACACATTCTGAAAACTCAAATCAAATAAATTATCCATTTCTCAAGACCAACAGGCCTGCCTTTTTCCCCCTCATCACACATCAACAATTACTTGCTCCAGACCCTACTGAGTAACCAGCTAATATTTGCCAAAAATATTTGACCAATGGAGAAGTTTGAGAAGGCACCATTGGCTGATGTTGTTTGCTTCTGCCATCAGCTAGCTGAGTGACACTGGACATTTTATTCAACCATCTCATGCCCAGTTTCCACATCTGTAGTAGGGGATAATGACAACAGCCAGCTCATAGAATTTTTGTGAGGAATGGTGAGTCAATGCCAGGGAAGGCTTGACACGACATACTAAGCTCTAATTGAGGGTTCTCTAGTATTGCCATTCTGCTGGCAACCTGACTTCAAATTCACCAATGTGAGATTGTCCTGTGTAGAAAGTGGCAGATAGTAAGAAGACTGGAAAGGAGTGCAGCAGCACATTGCCTCTCAGAACTCCACCAGCCCAGTGAGAAGTTGCCCACGTGGGCGCCAGCCTGTGGAAGACATCCAAGCTTCGAGCTCACCACCTGCCCGGGGGCACATCTGGGACCTAGCTATCTCCCACCTCCCCTCTGCTCACTGCCCCCCTTCTCTGCCTGCTGCTGCTGCTTCGTGCCCTTCTAATGTTCTCCTAATTCCTTACCCACTGGGGATGGTTTTACCCTGCATTGAATACAGATTCTTTCCAGCATGGCGCCATTAGCAGAAAGAAACCCAGACCTGTAATAACTGCTTAAAATGGCCCAGCTGCCTCCATCAAGGGTCACCACACAGACCAGAAAACAAGGCGGCAGTCTTATAAAATATAGTTTTATTTGAATAAGACCAGTCCACATGGGATTAATTAAGTACATCCATAGCGAGTGAAAGGATGCATGTTGGATTTGCTTGTCCGCCTTTCCTATCACGGCTCTGGAAGGTTTAGCTTCTATTGCTTTTGTCTGCATGGGATTAAGAAGGAGGAGGTTGGATGGGGTTATTAAAAGAAAAAAGAGCATGCCTAGTGACCTAATTCCCTTCTGCATCTTTATCATGTACTGGGATGTACAAATCCCCATATGGGACAACAATGCAAATGAGTTTTACTGGAGAATAAAACATTTGAGACAAAAAAGAAACATGAGTTTGTCATACAATATCACTGCAACTCATAATGCTCAGACTTTTAAAAAATGACATTCTATTATGGAGTTTTATTTCCTGTCCCGGTGGGCAGCCAACCACGCATAGCAATTCAGAATTCAAATACTGTACAAGGATATACAGTAACTACGGTTCTCTGAGGATTTGAGCAAATGTCAGAAAACCAAGCCCCAACTCAAATTTATTAGTTGGTGCTGATACCTAACAATTTTACGTAGACGCTGATAAGGCCGTCTGGGAATCCCTTTCGCCATTAAGTGATTTAGAGGCCTCTACAGAAATTTCCTTGTCTGCTACATTTCACGAAGCAGCATCCCCTCCCCCTCCAAGAGCAAACCATGTGAAAAACATAGCAGTACTAGCTATGCACTCTTATGGATGTCTTTTTCTTGGAATGCTCATTTCTATAAGACACACAGGCTGACGGGTTTCTCATGAAATCTGTCAAAACCAGAATGAAAGATGTGAAACAACTTTAAAATTTCAGTATTAGGGCTAAGAAAGAATCGTTCCCTTTCAGACTTACTCATCTCCCAAGCTCATGTTTTCTGTGTGGTCCTTAGGGTTCTGCCAGAAAAATAAGTTGTTGCTAATGGATGGAAGTTTCTGGCTTCATCTGGACCAAACTTAGCACTTGATGGCAGTGGAAAAGAAGGCAGAAAGAGGCCTGGGTGTTGGTGATCAGGATTCGAGTTTAGACTGGCCTGGGCCTGGCTGGATGCATGTAGACAAGCAGTTAAGTTGTCCAGGGCCCCATGTTCTCATAGTACACTTGGACCAGCTGAACTGCATTTCCTTCTGGGGCTAAAATAGGATTTTGAGCCACAGTCCCACCCCCATGCTCTTGATTTCTCCTCTTCCTCCAGCTGTCAACCTCCCTTTCTTGCCGCTCTAGGATTATCCCCACGCTATAACTGCCAAATTGTTCCTCAACCCACCCCAGCAATGTCACGTAAATAATAGGATGTGGGGCTTTATTTTGCTATCCATAGCTTGCATGTTTGTTGAACTTAGAAATGATCTCAGAACTTTAAACAATTTTGAAAAGTTGGTTCAACAAACTTTTGGTTGGCAGTAGGAAAAGAGTAACTTCTGGAATGGAATGCCGAGATCTCTACTTTTAGGAAGCATGCACGCTGGTCCAGAAGGAGCTTGGGGAATGGTGATTCCATGCCCTGTGGATGTTCTCTGAGAGAAGCCCCCACCTCCCCCCCCACACCCGCAAGGAGGGTTTCTAACATAACCTAGAGGTATCCAAGCTTCTCTTCCAAACTAGGTCTCAAAGGAAAATTGGGAACCAATCAGGCAAATGTGAAGAAGGACTGGCCAGGTGTAAGTGAAATAGTGGATGCTTTTGGTGAACTGTAAGCAGGCAGGCACTTCTGGGGTATAAATTACAAGGTGGAGAGTGGTGGGAGAGGAACTGTCCACCATGGGGTGTTTTGTAAGATGCTTTATTCAATACTTACCAGGGCAGTGTTCAAGAGTTTTAAAGAGTGGAGGAGGTGCAAGGTTAGATTTGCATTTCCATGGGGTCACTCTATTCCTGTGAATAGGTGAAGGGCAGGACTATGAAGGGCAGGGAGGATGGAGACCAGGTCAGGAACTAATGCAATAATGGCAGGATGACCCCAAATCTGAACCTGAGTTGTGGCAGCAGGACTTGTGTAATAGTCAAGGGCATGGTGGCAGTCATAGCACACGACCCCGAAATTTCAGTGGGCTTAGTACCATACAAGCTTATTTTGTGTTCACATCACATTTTGGGAAGGAGCGTTCTGCTCAGTTGGAGGGTTTTTTCCCACATGGGAATGCAGCACCCCAGTCCCTTTCCTTCCTATGGTTCCACAGTGCTGAGGACCTCAGTTTCTCTGCTTTTGGGCAGGAGGGAGCAAGAGAAGGTGAGAGAGTCTCATCCACTTCTTGGGAACCTTGGTCTGGAGGAGACGCACATCATTTCTAGTCGGATAGATGAGCAGCAGTCACACAGTCCACTCAGATACAAGGATGCCTTGGATGCCAATGCCACAGACAGAAAGTATGAGGCTTTGGAGGACAGCTAGTTGTCCCTGCAACAGATTAGAGGGAGGAGTGATGGTGGGAAACATAGAGGAGTTGTATCATTTGGATTTGGGGAGGATTTCCATTTGGCTGAAAGTAGCAGGTAAGTCGGGGAAGGATGTGACATGTTCCTTTCTTAGACAGTGGTAATACCACATGCGAGTTGTAAGATAAGAGAAGGAACTATGTTTGTTGGGAAAAGAGGATGCATTTTGCTCGATGCATATCTTAAGGCAGGTTTACTGGAAACAGACCTTGAGATGAGGATTTTTGTGCACGTAACTTATTAAGGACATGCTCCTAGGGGAAAGTAATAAGGGAATGAGGACACAGGATAGCCAAGGGAATCGGTTGAGCAGGGATAAGATTTCAGGTCAGGTCTCAGCCTCAGCTTGGCCCCATTAGGGAACTCTGCACTTCTAGCTCTCTGGGTATGGAGGCAGGTAGAAGGAGAACCACGCAAAAGCTAAAGAAGGAGAGTAAGAGATAATAGGAGGGATCCGAGGACATTTGGGCAGACCATCAAATGTATCTTCTCCACAGTTTGTCTGGGTCAAGCAAGTAGGAAAAGTGAGCAGATGATGGGATATTTGAGTCTTGAACCTGATTGCTAAGGATGAGGGACCCAGACCTTGACTCTGTATAACTGTGGAGGTTGAAACCACCACAGTTCAGGAGACGGTCATGGGAGAGAGTGTGAGAGAATAAAAGGTAGAAGGGCTAGAACTTAGGGGAGCACCAATGCTTAAGAGTTGGAAGAAAGTTGGAAGAGTTTGGAGAATATCAAGAACAAGGATCCAAAGAAGTAGGAGAACCTGGAAAATAAGCAGTCAGTCACCTGTCTCAGAGGAGTTTTAAAAAAACAAGGACCAAAATAAAATCTGGCCATCAGGAGCCCATTCCCTATTTTGGCAAAAGCAGATCCTGTTTCATTCTGTCAGACACCTCCTGTCCCTGTTTTTACTAAAACAACAACAACAACAACAACAACAAACTTATAACTTCGTATTTTATTTGGCAATGAGCATTTATGTGAAAATACTGTGAGGAAAGGGTTAAATGAATCTTTTGGCTTATTATTAATACCCAAAGGAGCTCACTTCTTACTGACTCTCACACCTAGGATATTTTATCATCCTGCAAGATAGGGGCTCCTCATTTCAATTAGTGTAAAGCTCACCATTAGCTAACTAATTAATGCTCTTCCTTCACATCTACTTTCTAATTACAGTCACCACTGAGATTTTTTCACCCAAGTGGCCAGTGATGCTGTGGATTTATTTTAAATTTAGTTTGACAATAACAAACACCTAATTAATGTTTATAAATATAATAAAATCCCTCCTGACGAGTTGTGGGTATTGCATACACTAGCAACCGGTTTATTAAAACATTAATTGCAGTCGGATTTGTTTTGGGATTCATGCATAATCCATTTAGTACATAGCGGGACTAACTCATTTTGAAGGGATTATGGGTGAAATCCTCCACAAAGTCTTCCGTTTAATTCACATTGTAGTCAAGGAAGGAGAAAGTTTGCTTTCAGGAAATTGTGTGGCTCTTCAGTGTTCTTCAGTGGGCTCCTTCATTCATTCCTTCCTGCCTTCATTCATCCATTTCTTAAGTGTTTATCATGTATCTATTGTGTGCGTAGCTCTGTGAAGATACACAAAATGTGTTTATGGGGTATAAAGATGAACCCTACAAAGTTCAATCGATTGAATTCTTTAACTTCTGGCTGGAGTGTAAATTGATACCCCCAATTTTAGAAAATTTAAAGTATTTTCTAAAGCTGAACACACACCTACTTTATGACAGCAAATCTACTGCTAGATGTAGAAGTGACAGTAATATGTCCACATGTTCATTAACAAGATACATATTAGAATACTCACTGCAGAAACAGAGGTAGTAGTCCCAAACTGGAAACTGCCTAAATACCCATCAACAGTAGAATGGGTAAATCGATTATGGCATATTCCCATAATGGAATAGTATAGAACAATGAGAATGAACAATGTACAAAGTTCAAAAACAAGCAAAACTCATCTATGATGCTGGAAGTCAGGATAGTAGCTCTCCATGCAGGTGGGTAGTAAATGAAAGCTTTTGGGTTCTGGGTAATGTTGTCTCTTGATCTGGTTCCTGGTTATAGAAATATGTTCAGTTTGTGAACATTTATTGATTATGATTGATGACTTTTTATGCATTTTGTATTTAAATAACATTTGTAAAACAAATAAAAACTCAATCTGTTAGCTACAGACTTGCCTTTGTTTTTGTGTGTTGGTGTTTATTCTGATTTTTAAGTGGTTACATGATCATTTAGATCTGATCATTCATTTATTCCACAAGCATTTACTGAGTACCTAATTAATTTGTAATGCTGGTGGGTGTATGTATGAACATATAAAAGCACATCAGTCATGGTCTCCATCCTCAAGGTTTTCACAAGGCACCTGTGGAGAGAATCACATAAAGTAACTATTACAGTACCGTGTAGCCCATGCCAAGTTCACAGAGGAAGGGCACTTGGTTCAAGCCGGATGGGTGTAGTGAGATGTTTAAGAAAGGAGTAGAGAGCATTTGTCACCTTATGTCCCTCAGCATCCTCTCACCCTATTTAGGCAGGAGCCGTGAGTTTTATTTGTGGAGCAATTCATCACCGACTGGTTCAAACAAGGTCCAAGCCCCTCACCCTAGGGCTAGAGCAAATGACCCAGGCCAAAGGCAAAAGCATATTTTTTCCTCTGGCTACACTTATTGGTTTAGAGATGAGCATGTAACTTAAGTTGTCAAATGCTAGCATATCGCAGGAGTTGTTTCAGAGCAATTGAAAAAAAAATCTCTTTTCCTTGAAGATGGTGAGTCAGTGCTGTGGCAGTCATCTTGCTACTGAAAATAAAGTGACTATGTGGAGGTGAACTGGGCTGAATTCAGATGCCGAGAGAAGCTATGTTCTGGTGACCTCAACTGAACCTTTGTCAAGCTGAGCCTGAAGCTTGATCTCCCTTGGGACCTTGCATTTTAATGAACCAATAATTTTGGTTGAAGCCTATTTGAGTTGAGTGTTATCGTTGTTTTAAAGGTTTTATTTATCTGAGAGAGAAAGAGAGAGAGCACAAGCAGGGGGAATAGCAGAGGGAGAGGGAGAAGCAGTCTCCCTGCTGAGGTTCTATCCCATGAGCTCGGGATCATGACCTCAGGACCTGAGGCAGGTGCTTAACCAACTGAGGCACCCCAGCACCCCGGTTAAGCCAAACAGGCACCCCAAGTGTTGTTTTAAATGTGTGACAGAAAGATTTAACTGATATTGAAAGTTTCCAAGGGGAATCATGTTCATTTTGACCTTTGAAGGTAAAGTAGGAATTAGAATGATGGAAAATGAAGGGGCGCCCTGAGGAAATGCTGCATCATGCCAGGAGGAACTGGAATGAACTGTTAGGAACAGGTAAAGAACACAAGAAACCTCATCTGGTTGTGGGTTTGACTAGGAGAAATGAATTAGGTGTTGCACACTGAGGCTGGACCATGTTGCCTGTGGCTGCTTGTGCCCTGTTCAGAGCCTTTGGACCCTCACAGTTTCTGTATGTGTGACAACTTCCTCTGACAGGTATCTGTCTCTCTGGCTATAGGAGTAGACACTGCTCTTACACAAATGACGTTGATACTCCAAGGAGAAGCCCTCCACTCGGGCCTAAGGGGTGTTAGTGAATAAACACCCCAACTTCTTCATCTCTGAGGTATATCCCACATCATCTCCCAGCAGCCCCACACAGGAACATGCCTATTCTTGCCCCTGGCATTCATTTCCTTTAGTCCTCTCTTGCTGTACAATGATCCCCTCCCCCAGAGACAGGGCTCATGACAGCGATTATATATTGTTTCTCTCAATTCAGTGAGTCAGAAGTTCGAGTAGGACTCAGCTGAGTGGTTCTGCTGTTTCATGTGGTGCTGGCTCCATCACTTGGCTGCATTTGCTGACCATGCGCTGAGATAGAAGGTCCAAAGCTTCCCCTCAGTCACTGGGCACCTCAGTGCCTCTCTTTCCCGTGGTGTTTCATTGTCAGTGGTCCAGCCTGAGCTGCTGTACAGCTGGGTGGCAAGATTCCCCAGAGGAGGGAAAAAAGAAGATATTAGTCCTCCTGTGCTTGAGCTCAGAAGTCCCAGAATGGCAGTTACAGAGCCTGCCCTGGTCCTGGGGGCTGGGTGAGCGCAGACCCTGCCAGCTTGAGAGCTGCATGCTGGCCAGAGAGGGAATGGTCTTGGTGGCTGTCCTTGGAGATTATGCAAAAGTCCCACTTCCTCACTCGCACTTCCTACCAATTAAACTAAAAGCCTGGTCACAGAGTCTTTTTTCTGGAGACCCCAAACTTAAGCAGCCAAATCTTGTTTTTAGAGTTAATCTTGGTTTTGCTATTACTTAATCCCCACTTTGGAAGACAAATGTTTTTATAAAAAACTGATTCTAGCATGATATACAAGGTCTATGGTGGAGAATTTGCAGTGAACAGAGTCAAGTGACTTGGGATGCCAGGAAGCTGAACCGATGACCACCGAATACCTGGAAGGCATCTCCAAGGCAGCTCCCCAGACACCTCCACACCCTTCCAAGCACATTTAACACAGAATGGGTCTAATTTCCTAATACTGGAAGTTTGTCTTTTCTTCTCTTTTCTCGATCAGTCTTGTTGGAGGTTTATTAATTTTATTAGTCTCCAAATAACCAGCTTCTGGCTTTCTTAATTTTCTGTCCTGCACATTTATTTACTGTTTCATTGATTTTCCCTCCCTCTTGTCTTTTATTTCTTTTCCTGCATTTTGTAGTTCTTCTGGCTTCTGAAGATGGTAGCTGAGTCATGGGGCTTCAACCTTTCTTCTTTTCTAAAATATGAATTAAAGGTTCCGCTTCATCCTGCAAGTTTGATGGATCATGGTTTATCTTAATGACAGCAAAAGGATTTTGGTCCCTGAAAGTAGTTTCCTATGACTTAAGTTTACCCCCATGCAGTCCTGTTGGCTCAGAGCTAGAGGATCACAAAGGAGCTTTTCTTGATCTGCTTAGAATGTGAAATATAATCTAGATCACAATGAACCCCTAGGAGCCCATTTATGTGAACATGAAGGATAATGCCAGCTTTCATCCATACAGCACTTCACTTTTCAGGCTGTTTTCAGGTGGACTTATGTGACCCAGCCTGACCACCAACCAGCCTGCCTTCTTCGTGCCGCTACCTGAACTACTGCTTTTGAGGGATTCTGTGCTGCCCTTTCAGGCTGGCAATAATGGTGGCCTGTCATGGCCTCACCTCCAGCTAGAGCTGACTTGTTTGCTCTTAGCTTGCTTCCTTAGCAACAACCCCACTTTACCCCTGCTATATTACTTTCTACTGCTCTTTTAATACCCTGACCGGCCCAGCCCAGCCCAGCCTCCTGGACCTCCTGGTACCCCGCATAGGTCCCCATGGCTCACAGAAAGCTTCAGTTCAACCCATCTTGAAAGTTGGTCTCAGACGATGGCAACCATGTAAAATTGGTAGTCCAGGACTTAAAACCCTCTTTTGGTTTGGGTCCTCTAGAGGCAGAGCCTGAAGTAGGGATTCTGGTGCATTTGAACTGTTGAGAGAGGGTTCTCAGTAAGGGAGGGGGCCAAGTAGGATAGGGCAAGGGAAGGGGCCCACCAATGATGTGGTCCCAGCTGTGGTCTGATCCATAGGATGGGAATGGGGGCTTTGGAGCACTATCTAGGCTGCTCTGTATTGCTCCACTTGGGGCAAGAGGTGTGACTTTTTTTTTTAAAGATTTTATTTATTTGACAGAGGGAGAGAGATCACAAGTAGGCAGAGAGGCAGGCAGAGAGAGGGGGAAAGCAGGCTCCCCGCCGAGCAGAGAGCCCGATGCGGGCCTCGATCCCAGGACACTGAGATCATGACCCGAGCTGAAGGCAGAGGCCTTTTTAATCCACTGAGCCACCCAGGCACCCAAGAGGTGTGGCCTTTTGTGCCCCTATGGAGTCAGTCATTACTTGGGGGCTGGGGGCTCTAACTTCCCAGGGGAGGCAGATCCACCAGATGAGGGCAGTTCTCTGCAGAAGGTGGGAAGCTGTGAGTGGTCAGCAATTCACACTTCCAACAGCATTGAGGATAGATGTGCTGTACTGTAGGATAGATGTACTGTATTGAGGATAGATGTCCAGTACTAGGATCTGGGTGGGACGCTAATAGCATCTACCACTGGAGGCTGTTTTGCTGAAGAGCAAATCAATCCATAATTAATTGTGACCTGTATATCCCTAGATCTCACAGGACTGTGGGTATACATGAGGTCATGTTGACATTAATAGCCAATTAAGCTAGCAATTAGGCCCTATCTCTTAAACTTTACATTGTATAAGTCATTATATTGTGCCAAGATCAGTTAGTTCAGAGGGTTCCAAGAGGGATGTCTTATATGTGCTTGTTAAAAACTCTAACCTACTGCTCTCAGCTATCCCTGCTCATTCTGTAACTTCGGGTCAATGCCTGATCCCATTGCCATTGTTACCACTATCAGTTGGTTGCAATTGAGGGAAGAGTGTGGATATTTTAATTTAAGTTAAAATGAAAGTAAAGCAATGGAGCTGTATGTTGCAACTTTAGTCATTCATTCATCAGTGGTATGAGTGACTTCTTTCTGAATCAGATACGAGTTTTTCAATGACAAAAGAATACTTCTTCAATTTTTTATGCTATTCCCAATGTAATGGCTACAAACAAAAGTTTAATTTGCATTGTTCACATTTTCTCCACTATTTTTTAAAGCTTAAGCCCTGATATGAGCCAATATTATTTCCCCTTTGACTTGACTTACTTTGTCATGCAGATGCTTTGCATTATATTTATTTCTATTTTTTCCTTTCTAACTTCCTTTGTAACTTTTGAGTCAGCATTAGAAAAGTGTCATCTCCTACAAGATTATTAAAAATAATCTTCCTGTGGTTTTTTTGTTTTTTAAGTAGGCTTGTGGGGCCCAAACTCATGTGGGTCCCAAACTCACATCAAGAGCTGGATATTCAATCAACTGAGCCACCCAGGGGCCCCTCCTCTTGTGTGTGTGTGTTTTGTTGCCTTGTTTTTTTTTGTTGTTGTTGTTCGTTTGTGTTTTGATTTTTGGTTTTTTTTGGTATTTCAAGTAAAAAAACTATTTTTAAACATTTAAATCTTCAACTCATTTGGAATTAACTGTCCCATTAAGGTAAGGATGGATCAAGCTTTATTTATTTTCAGATGGCTACTCAGTTATCCCAACTATTGAATACTCCACTTATTCCCCACTGATTTGAAATGCCTCCCTGATTACATATTACTTTCTTGTATATTTGGAGGTTTATTACTGGATCTTCTTTTGTGTTCAGTGTGTATGGGTGCCAGTATCACAATATTTTAATTATTGAAGATTCATAAAATATTAAGCAACGTATGCTCTAATCTCCCACTAATATAACACTTTTTAAGATTCTTTCTCACTATTTAATAAGTCTTTTTTCCATACAAACTTAAAAATGAACTGGACAATCCAGTTTTTAAAAAACCTTAATATTTTTATTTGCTTTGTGTTCAGTTTTCTAAATTAATTTGAACAGAAATGACATCTTTATAATATTGACATTTCTTGTCCAATGGTCTTTCCATTTGTTAAATTTTCTCTTTATACCCTCCATTGATATTTTTGTTTTCTTCATAGAGCCCATGCACATTTCTTACATAAGTGTTTCCCCTGTACTAATGTTTTTATAAGCAGGGTTTTCTGTTATGTCTTTGATCTGGTTATAATTTATATTTATGAAAGTTGTTGGTTTCTATGTATTAATTTTATATCTTACTTCTTTGCTGAATTTATGTACTGTTTGTTGTAGTTTAAGTGTGTGTTTGAATCTAAAGTGTGCCTATTGTGGATAGCATTATATACTTGAATCGTGGTTTTTTTTTATTTAAACATTTTATTATTATTATTATTTGCCCCAGGGGTACAGGTCTGTGAATCATCAGGCTTACACCTTTGACAGCACTCACCATAGCACAAACCCTCCCCAATGTCCACAACCCATCCACCCTATCCCTACCCTCCGAATCATGTTTTTTTTTTAATTCATTCATTCAATTAACTTCTGACTTTTAATTGGAGAAATTAGTCCATTTTCATTTAATGTAATCATTGATCGGGTGGATTTATATCAGCCAAGTTGCTATTTGTTTTCCATATCTTATGTGGGTTTTTTTGTTTTTGGTCCTCAATTACTCTATTACTGTCTTCTTTTGTGTTTAATAGATAATTTCTAGTGTACATTTTTATTCCCTTGTTTCTTTTACTTTTATTTCTGCCTTATTTTCTTATTAATTGCCTGGGAATTGTCATTAACATGTTAATTTATTTCAATCTAGTTCGGATTAATAGCAACTTCATTTCAATAGTATATAAAAACTGCTCTTATAAAGTTGTATCTCTCCTTTCTTTTTATGTCACAAATCACATTTTCACACATTGCACAGCAACTTACACTTATTCTTATTATACAGTTGTCTTTTAAGTCAGACAGGAGAAAAGGAGTTACAAACCAAAAATACATTTATACTGTCTTATGTTTACCTATGTAATTACCTTCACTGGTGCTCTTTATTTTCTTTATGTGGATTTGTCCTTTCTTTCATTTCCAGTCTGAAGGCCTCCCTGTAGAATCTCTTGTAGGCAGGGCTGCCAGCAGTGAACTCTGTTTTGTTTATCCAGGAATGTCTTAATTGCTTTTCCATTTTTGAAGGATAATTTTGTCAAACATAGAATTCTTCGTGGGAAATTTTTTATTTCAGTACTTCATGGATTTTTATGCCATTTTTTTAAAATTCAAGTATAGCTAACATAAAGTGTTACTTTTATGTGTACAATATAATGATTCAATGCTTCTATATGTTGGTGCTCACCAAGATAATACTCTTGGTTCCCTTCATCTATTTCACCCATTCCCCCCATCCACCTCCTTTCTAGCAACCACCAGTTTGTTCTTTGTATTTAAGAGTCTGGTAGTTTTGTTGTTTTTTTTTTTTTCTGAAATTCCACACCTGACTAAAATCATAGGGTATTTGTCTTTCTCTGACCGATTTATTTCACTTAGCCTTACACCTTCTAGGCCCATTCATGCTGTTGCAAATGGCAAGATTTCATTCTTTTCAATGGCTGAATAATATTCCATTGTGTGTATGTATATACACATGTATGTATATGCATATAGATACATATGTACCACATCTTCTTTTGCCATTCATCTATCAATGGACATTTGGGCTACTTCCATTTCAGCACTTTGAATATGTCATCCCATAGCCATCTGGTCTTCATGTTTTCTGATGAGAAATCAACTGATAATTTTCTTGGAGATCCTTTGTGCATGATGAGTTTTTTCTTTCTAGATTTAAGATTTTTACCTTTGCCTTTGGCTTTTGGTACTTTGATTTTGATGTGTCAAGATGTGAATCTGAGTTTATCTGCTTGGAATTCATTGAGATCCTTGGATGTGTGGATTAAAGTTTTTAAAATCAAATTTGGGCAATTTTCAGATATTATTCCTTCAAATATCAACTTTGCTCCCTTTTTTTCTCTCCTCTCTTTTGGGGAATTTCATTATGTATATGTTGGTATTTTGATGGTGTCCCACAAGTTTCTGAGGATCTTTTCATTTTTCTTTTTTTCTTTATGTTTCCCAGACTGGATAATCTTTATTGACCTATCTTCAAGTTCACTGATTCTTTTTACTGTCTCCTGAAATCTGTGGTTGAATCCTTCTAGTTAATTTTTCATTTTAGTTATTACAGTTTTCAACTCCAGAATTTCTGTTTGGTTCCTTTTATAATTTCTACATCATTGTTGATATTCTTTGTTTTTCATACATTCCTTTAGTTCTTTAGACATATTTAAAATATCTAGTATAAGTCTTTGTCTAATAAATCCTATGTCTGTGCTTCCTCTAGGACAGTTTCTATGAATTGCTTTCCCCCCTTTTGTATGGGTCATACTTTGTTTATTTGCATACTTTATAAAATTTATTAAAAACTATACATTTCAAGTAACATAATGTTGAAAATCTGGAAACTAGATTCTCCCTTCTCCTCAGGATTTGTTGTTGCTTCTCATTGTTGAAATTATCATTTGTTTGGTGAATAAATTTCCCAAATGAATTCTATAATGTCTCTATCTTTGTCTTGTGTAGCTACTGAAGTCTATCCAGTGAGATTATGGTAGATCTCTGCCACTTCCCACTGCACCATTCTCACCTCTACTTCTCTTTATACAACTGCCCACACCTTTGTTGTATGTGCCTGTTACTGCCAGCAGAGCTAAATGACTATAGTTCTGTCCTAGTTATTCCCTAACTGGGTTCTCTGTGTCTCTTAGTTCGAATCATTGTGAGAGAAGATCTGATTGAAATATCTCAGGTAATGGAATGATTCACTCTGTACTAGTCATCTATTTTTATTTGGAGTGAAAGACAATGTATAAACATGGCCACCTGGCCTCTTGTCTTATGCAGGAGTTGTGTTGGGAGATAGTGACAAGGAAAAGGAAGACAAGCAGTCTTGCATTTCCAGCACAGACTTCACAGTTAATTTTTCCCTCTGTGCCATTGACTCCCATTCTCTCATGCTTATTCTAGAAACTTGTTTCTGGGAATGCAACCCTCCGGTCACTCCCCCTCAGGACTAGCCTGTACTCTCTTCCTACATTTCTGTCCTCTATCAGGCCCTTTCTTTTATTCTGCCTGGATCATCTCCCTACAGGGCTGTTGAAGACCAAGAGAATCACTTTCCCCTTTCTCTAGTACTGCCCTTGAAATAAGCATACAAATTCCTCTTCCCCCAATAAAACTTGGTGCATGTTTCCCCCCCCCCCAAAAAAAGAAATAAACATACAAACCCCTCATTTTTCAAGAATGAAAGTTCTGTCAGAGAAAGGAGACATAGCTTAATAAAATTAAAAAGCTAGGCTATTTCTTCTCATCTGCCTGCATGTTTCAGCTCCAATATTGTGCTGATCTTTGGGTGCTGGTTACACCTTCACTTCCACCTGCCCTTATGTCTTATCCTTTATTTTGGTCTTTTTTTAAAGATTTTATTTATTTATTTCACAGAGGGAGAGAGATCACAAGTAGGCTGAGAGAGAGGAGGAAGCAGGCTCCCCGCTGAGCGGAGAGCCTAACTCGGGCCTCAATCCCAGGACCCTGAGATCATGACCTGAGCCGGAAGACAGAGGCTTTAACCCACTGAGCCACCCAGGCGCCCTTATTTTGATCTTTGATTTATGTGATCTCTCAGTTCTTTAACTACTCACTAATTCCTCCTGACTTTGCACTATGCCAAGTTTTTCTAAATTTTCTATTTTGAGTTTATCTGCTGCTATTTCCAGGATGCAAGGCCACCCATTCACTTATCAAATCGTTCATAAATAAATCATTCAGTATTCAGAAAAATCATATGAGAGGCAAAGTGAATGGTTTGTGTTAAAGTTAGCTGTTGGTTTGTGTAGCAGATGATATCGATGCTCTGCTCATATCCCATTGGCCCACAAGAGAAATCACCTGTAGCTTGAGTAAATTCTTATTTGGGCTAATGGCTTTCTACCTTAAACATCTATGCCTCTCTCTTCCTGAGGCCTTCATCTGGTTATAGGACATTCTTGGCATACAGGATGGTCATACTTGAAGTGTTAGAGAATGAATCCTCCCAGGAGCACCCCTCAAGCAATGATAGATGGAGGTTGATGAATAAGTGTCCTGGCTTCCTCAGGATGACAACTCTGAAGTGTGTCTTTGAGAGATCCAAGCAAGATTAAACCCTAGTTGCCCATAGCCTTAGCCTTTTCTTTAACATTCTGTGTTGGCTCTTTTTCTGCCCTTACTTTCTTTTTTCTTCATAATATTTTCTGGAATTGCTTCCCAAATAAATTACTTGCCCCCAAATTTTTGTCTCAGTGTCAGTTATTAGAGGAACTCAAACCAAAACAATAGGATAATTGGCTTTACTTAAAGTCTCTGAAGACAGTGATGTTATCTATGGTAGGAAAAGGGAGGATATAATTACCCTTTTGTGCAGATACAACTTTGAAAGTGTTGCACATATTCTAGTATGGGACTGAATTGGGGAGACATCTTGAACTTTGGAGAGAATTCAGAGAATGAAGATTAAGTTCTGAGTGCCTCACAAAGCCATGAGGATTTTTGCCAGGGGAGCTCTAATTAGAGCTTTCCAGGTGGTTTTCATAAAGCAGAAACTACAGTTATGCCCATTTTATACAAGAAGACTGCTGAACAAAAAGAACATCTTTATCAACTTTTAGACCAACATAAGGGGTACTGATGTGGTCTCACCAAAAGCCACATTATTATCACATTCATGTCAACAGCCACTTAAGAGTCCTCAACTCTTTGTAAGAGCTTGTTGCAAGGTGATGATAAGAACAACTTGACTAAATATTGCTTACCACCGTGGCGAGTTATAAGGCCTGCTGAAGGTGCCCCCTTTATCACAGTGGTTCATTACGTTGTTGAAGATAGAAGAGTCTCAAGCAGACTCATCCAGGTATGTAATGGGGTTATAACAAACACTGGCTGCTGAGAGGTTAGAGACACTTTGGAGAAAATGATCTGGGTCCTCAGATACACTACTGGAGAAGCAAATAGAAAGATCCTGATTCACTTATGAGTGTCCAGCTTCACGATACTTTCTTCAAAGGAGAGATGCTGCAAGCTCATGTTGGTATTTCTGGAGGAAAAAGTGTGGGCAGGATTGAAAAGAGGAGACATTGCAATGCTACTATTTGTGTTCAAGAAGCAGAGAAATACATAATATTACAAGAGAAACTATGTTGGACATCTCATTTACAACCCAGATTTTTAAATCTCAAATATTTACTGCCTCATGTCAGGAAGGAAAGGGCACCTATCAGAAAGGACAGAGGGTGATCTATTATGTAGTTTCACATATGATTTCCTATAATATAATAAGTCTATAAGCTATTATCCCTAATTTTATTGGTAAGGGAATTGAGGTTCAGAGAGAAAGCATGACAACCAAGATGTAAGGAAATACCAAGTACTGGTTTTCTCTAGTTTCATCCAGTCCTTAAGGTGGGCTACTCTTTCCCAGACCCTGAGATGGACTAATACAGTAAGGTGACTGACCTCACAGGTGTGATGGTGGAGACAGAGGCCAGCCCTGCTCTGCCCCTCTCCAATCCTGCCTCCTCCTCTCAGTGGGGGACCCAGGTCTCCTTTCTAGCACTCACCATTGCATATGGTCCTGGTTCTGCTTATGTGTTCTCGAATGAATACCATTTATGCTCCATGCCTTGCCTTGTCCTGCCTCTTCTGTAAAATGATGAATTTGATTATTTTTAAAGGGCATTTAGAAAAAATAGTTTATAATCATAAACATCAAAATGGAAAACCTGAATTCATCTTGGTTCTCCTTCCACCTCCAAGAGAAGAAAGAACTCTCCAGGGCTAAGGTTTTTACCTTACATGTAATTCTATGTCCCACCTCCCACTATATTGTGGAAGCTGGAAATCTGAAAAACTAGACTCTGTAGCCTTTCCAGGCTCCCTTGCAGTTAGGGTTCTAAATTCAGTTTTTGCCAGTGATATTTATTCATGCAGAATTTGGATGGTGGAAGGGATGTGGAGGCCACCTTTCTGCAGAGATGGTGGCTGGCGGGCAGCTGCGACCTCCATGTTTGCAGTGATGTGTTGTGAGGGGGACTGTTCTGGTGGCACTTGTGAGGGCAAGAGCAAGCACAGTCTTGTGACCCACTGCTGCAGTGATGTGGCTCAGCAGTGGCCCCTGACTTCTTTATCTCTAGCTCTTCCACAGATGTTGTGAGCACCAAAGTCCCTTATTAAGTGCCTTCTAAGAATTGCTTCTTACCAGTCCTCCAGCCAGCCCTCTGTTCCAGTTGCTACCACTGTATGACAAATCATCACCAAACTTAGTGGCACAAAATAACAATTTTATTTTGCTCAAATAGGCATGGTGGCTATGGTTTGTCTCTGCTTCATGAAGCTATGAAGACTTAATGGTTGAGGATGACTTGCTAGTTTGGGACTGGGGTCATTTAGAAACCTCCTTACTCACAGGTTTGGTAGTTGATGGTAGCTAGGCTGGAATATCAGCTAGGACTGCCAATCAGCACCCACACAGGCAGGGTTTCCTCCCAGTACGGTAGCCTCGGGTTGATCAGACTCCTTATATGTCAGCTAAGGCTCCCACAGTGAATGTCCCAAGAGAAACAGGTGAATCTTCCCCAGCTCCTCTGGCCCCAGAGATCATACTTTGCCATTCTCACTGCATTCTTTAGGTTGAAGCAGTCGCAGGCTGGCCCAGAAACAAGGGGAAGGGACACGGTCTACATCTCTAGATGGGAGGAGCTTCAAAGAATGTATGGCCTTAATTTAAAATGCTCTTAGCATTCTTGGGACACCTGGGTGGCTCAGTCAGTTAAGCACTGACTATTGGTTTTGGCTCAGGTCATGATCTCAGGGTCCTGGGATCAAGCCCCATGTTGGACTCCTCACTCAGTACAGAGTCTGCTTGCCCCTCTCCCTCTTATCCTCTCTCTCTCTCATAAATAAATAAAATCTTAAAAAAAAACCCTTAGCCCTCTTTCCACAGGGTATCTCAGTAATTGCTCTTTTTCCAGTTTCACTGTGTAAGTTGAAGGCGTACAGCATGATAGTTTGATTTACACATATTTGTAATAGTTACCACAAGAGGTGCAGCCAACATCCATCTTCTTACATAGACACAAAATATGGATGCTACCCGAATTTGCATGTTTTCCTTACACAAGGACTATGCTAGTCTTCTCTGTGTCAGTTCAATTTTAGTATGTGTGCTGCCAAAGTGAGCACTCTCAGTAATTGTTTAATGGTGGGATGGGTATTCATACACTAAGGTTTTATTAGGATAATGATGTCCTTGGATCTACTTGCTTCCCACGCAAACCAACAAATTTCAAGTTAGGAAAGAAAACAAGCACTTTAACAAATACAGAGGTAAGAAGAAAAATATACCTGCTTAGTATTATATACTTTGAAGAGTTTCTCTACCGAAAATAAAAAAAAGGAAACTAGCTTTCATAATGTATTTCCAAACATAATATTTTTTTATTATGTTGTTAATCACCATACAGTAAATCATTAGTTTTTGATGTAGTGTTCAATGATTCGTTATTTGCGTACAACACCCAGCGCTCATTACAAAACATGCCCTCCTTAATACCCATCACCTGGCCATTCTAATCCCCACCCCCCTCCCATCTGAAACCCTCAGATTGTTTCCCAGAGTCCATAGTCTCTCATGGTTTGTCTCCCCCTCTGATTTCCCCACCTTCAGTTTTCCCTTCCTTCTCCTAATGCCCTCCATGCTATTCCTTACATTCCACAAATAAGTGAAACCATGTGATAGTTGACTTTCTCTGCTTGACTTATTTCACTCATCATAATCCCCTCCAGTTCCATCCATGTTGATGCAAATGGTGGGTATTCATCCTTTCTGATAGCTGAATAATATTCCATTGTATATATGAACCACATCTTCTTTATCCATTCATCTGTTGAAGGGCATATTGGCTCCTTTCACAGCTTGGCTATTGTGGACATTGCCGCTATGAACATTGGGGTGCACATGCCCCCTTTTTTGACTACATCTGTGTCATTGGGGTAAATACTCTGTAGTGCAATTGCTGGGTCATAGGGTAGCTGTATTTTTAAATTTTTGAGGAACATCCACATTGTTTTCCAAAGTGGATGCAGCAGCTTGCATTCCCACCAACAGTGTAAGAGGGTTCCCTTTTCTCTATATCCTCTCCAACATTTGTTGTTCCCTGCCTTGTTAATTTTTACCATTCTAACTGGAGTAAGGTGGTACCTCAATGTGTTTTTTTTTTATTTTATTTTTATTCTTTGCCCAAGGGTACAGGTCTGTGAATCATCAGGCTTACATCTTTCACAGCATTCACCAAAGCACAAACCCTCCCCAATGTCCATAACCCATCCACCCTATCCCTACCCTCCCACCCCCCAGTAACCCTCAGTTTGTTTTGTGAGATTAGGAGTCTCTTATGGTTTGTGTCCTTCCCCATCCCATCTTGTTTCATTATTTTTCCCTCCCTACCCCCCACGACCCCCCACCCTGCCCCTCAAGTTCCTCATATCAGAGAGATCATATGATAATTGTCTTTCTCTGATTGACTTATTTCGCTCAGCATAATACCCTCCAGTTCCATCCATGTTGTTGCGAATGGCAAGATTTCGTTTCTTTTGATAGCTGAATAATATTCCATTGTATATATGAACCACATCTTCTTTATCCATTCATCTGTTGAAGGGCATATTGGCTCCTTTCACAGCTTGGCTATTGTGGACATTGCCGCTATGAACATTGGGGTGCACATGCCCCCTTTTTTGACTACATCTGTGTCATTGGGGTAAATACTCTGTAGTGCAATTGCTGGGTCATAGGGTAGCTGTATTTTTAAATTTTTGAGGAACATCCACATTGTTTTCCAAAGTGGATGCAGCAGCTTGCATTCCCACCAACAGTGTAAGAGGGTTCCCTTTTCTCTATATCCTCTCCAACATTTGTTGTTCCCTGCCTTGTTAATTTTTACCATTCTAACTGGAGTAAGGTGGTACCTCAATGTGTTTTTTTTTTATTTTATTTTTATTCTTTGCCCAAGGGGTACAGGTCTGTGAATCATCAGGCTTACATCTTTCACAGCATTCACCAAAGCACAAACCCTCCCCAATGTCCATAACCCATCCACCCTATCCCTACCCTCCCACCCCCCAGTAATCCTCAGTTTGTTTTGTGAGATTAGGAGTCTCTTTTGGTTTTTCTCCTTCCCCATCCCATTTTGTTTCATTATTTTTCCCTCCCTACCCCCCACAACCCCCCACCCTGCCCCTCAAGTTCCTCATATCAGAGAGATCATATGATAATTGTCTTTCTCTGATTGACTTATTTCGCTCAGCATAATACCCTCCAGTTCCATCCATGTCGTTGCAAATGGCAAGATTTCGTTTCTTTTGATAGCTGCATAGTATTCCATTGTATATATATACCACATCTTCTTTATCCATTCATCTGTTGATGGACATCTAGGTTCTTTCCATAGTTTGGCTATTGTGGACATTGCTGCTATAAACATTCGGGTGCACGTGCCCCTGAGGATCACTACCTTTGTGTCTTTAGGATAAATACCCAGTAGTGCGATTGCTGGGTCGTAGGGTAGCTCCATTTTCAACTTTTTGAGGAATCTCCATACTGTTTTCCAGAGTGGTTGCACCAGCTTGCATTCCCACCAACAGTGGAGGAGGGTTCCCTTTTCACCGCAACCTCGCCAACATCTGTCATTTCCTGACTTGTTGATTTTAGCCATTCTGACTGGTGTAAGGTGGTATCTCGCTGTGGTTTTAATTTGTATTTCTCTGATGCCGAGTGATGTTGAGCACTTTCTCATGTGTCTGTTGGCCATTTGGATGTCTTCTTTGGAGAAATGTCTGTTCATGTCTACTGCCCATTTCTTGACTGGGTTATTTGTTTTATGGGTGTTGAGTTTGAGAAGCTCTTTATAGATTTTGGATACTAGCCCTTTATCTGATATGTCATTTGCAAATATCTTCTCCCATTCTGTCAGTTGTCTTTTGGTTTTGTTGACTGTTTCCTTTGCTGTGCAAAAGCTTTTAATCTTGATGAAGTCCCAATAGTTCATTTTTGCCCTTGCTTCCCTTGCCTTTGGTGAGGTTCCTAGGAAGAAGTTGCTGCGGTTGAGGTCGAAGAGGTTGCTGCCTGTGTTCTCCTCGAGGATTTTGATGGATTCCTTTCTCACATTGAGGTCTTTTATCCATTTTGAGTCTATTTTTGTGTGTGGTGTCAGGAAATGATCCAGTTTCATTTTTGTGCATGTGGCTGTCCAGTTTTCCCAGCACCATTTGTTGAAGAGATTGCCTTTTTCCCACTGGACATTCTTTCCTGCTTTGTCGAAGATGAGTTGACCATAGAGTTGAGGGTCCATTTTTGGGTTCTCTATTCTGTTCCACTGGTCTATGTGTCTGTTTTTGTGCCAGTACCATACTGTCTTGATGATGACGGCTTTGTAATAGAGCTTGAAATCTGGAATTGTGATGCCGCCAACTTTGCTTTTTTTTTTCAACATTCCTTTGGCTATTCGGGGTCTTTTCTGGTTCCATATAAATTTTAGGATTATTTGTTCCATTTCTTTGAAATAAATTGCTGGTATTTTGATGGGGATTGCATTAAATGTGTAGATTGCTCTAGGTAGCATAGACATTTTCACAATATTTGTTCTTCCAATCCATGAGCATGGAATGTTTTTCTACTTCTTTGTGTCTTCTACAATTTCTTTCATGAGTACTTTATAGTTTTCTGAATACAGATTCTTTGCCTCTTTGGTTAGGTTTATTCCTAGGTATCTTATGGTTTTGGGTGCAATTGTAAATGGGATTGACTCTTTAATTTCTCTTTCTTCTCTTTTGTTGTTGGTATATAGAAATGCAACTGATTTCTGTGCATTGATTTTATATGCTGACAGTTGACTGAATTCTGTATGAGATGCTAGCAGTTTTGGAGTGGAGTCCTTTGGGTTTTCCACATAAAGTATCATATCATCTGCAAAGAGTGAGAGTTTGACCTCTTCCTTGCCGATTTGGATGCCTTTTATTTCTTTTTGTTGTCTGATTGCTGAGGCTAGGACTTCTAGTACTATGTTGAATAGCAGTGGTGATAGTGGACAGCCTTGCCGTGTTCCTGACTTTAGGGGAAAAGCTCTCAGTTTTTCTCCATTGAGAATGATATTCGCTGTGGGTTTTTCGTAGATGGCTTTGATGATATTGAGGTATGTATCCTCTAGGCCTACACTGTGAAGAGTTTTGATCAAGGAAGGGTGCTGTACTTTGTCAAATGCTTTTTCAGCATCTATTGAGAGGATCATATGGTTCTTGTTCTTTCTTTTATTAATGTCTTGTATCACATTGATTGATTTGCGAATGTTAAACCAACCTTGCATCCCAGGAATAAATCCCACTTGGTCGTGGTGAATAATCCTTTTTATGTGCTGCTGGATCCTATTGGCTAGTATTTTGTTGAGGATTTTTGCATCCGTATTCATCAAAGATATTGGTCTGTAATTCTCCTTCTTGATGGGATCTTTGGTTTGCAGATCAAGGTAATGCTGGCTTCATACAATGAGTTTGGAAGCAAGTTTTCCTTCCAATTCTATTTTTTGGAACAGTTTCAGGAGAATAGGTATTAATTCTTCTTTAAATGTTTGGTAGAATTCCCCTGGGAAGCCGTCTGGCCCTGGGCTCTTGTTCGTTGGGAGATTTTTGATGACTGCTTCAATCTCCTTACTGGTGATGGGTCTATTCAGGTCTTCAGTTTCTTCCTGGTTCAGTTTTGGTAGTTTATATTTCTCTAAGAATGCATCCATTTCTTCCAGATTGTCAAATTTGCTGGTGTAGAGTTGCTCATAATATGTTCTTAGAATTGTTTGTATTTCTTTGGTGTTGGTTGTGATCTCTCCTCTTTCATTCATGATTTTATTAATTTGAGTCCTTTCTCTTTTCTTTTGGATAAGTCTGGCCAGGGGTTTATCAATCTTATTAATTCTTTCAAAGAACCAGCTCCTAGTTTCATTGATTTGTTCCACTGTTCTTTTGGTTTCTATTTCATTGATTTCTGCTCTGATCTTTATGATTTCTCTTCTCCTGCTGGGTGTAGCCTTTCTTTGCTGTTCTTTCTCTAGCTTTTGTAGGTGTAGAGTTAGGTTGTGTACTTGAGACCTTTCTTGTTTCTTGAGAAAGGCTTGTATTGCTATATACTTTCCTCTTAGGACTGCTTTTGCTGTGTCCCAAAGATTTTGAACAGTTGTGTTTTCATTTTCATTTGTTTCCATGAATTTTTTTAATTCTTCTTTAATTTCCTGGTTGACCCATTCATTCTTGAGTAGGATGTTCTTTAGCCTCCATGTATTTGAGTTCTTTCCAACTTTCCTCATGTGGTTGAATTCTAGTCTGNAGCATTATGGTCTGAAAATATGCAGGGAATGATCCCAATCTTTTGGTACCTGTTGAGACCTGATTTGTGACCCAGAATATGGTCTATTCTGGAGAATGTTGCATGTGCATTAGAGAAGAATGTGTATTGGGATGGAATGTTCTGAATGTATTTGAATATATCTGTGATGTCCAACTGGTCCAGGGTGTCATTTAAAGCCTTTATTTCCTTGTTGATCTTTTGCTTTGATGATCTGTCCATTTCAGTAAGGGGGGTGTTCAAGTCCCCTACTAATATTGTATTCTTGTCAATGTGTTTCTTTGATTTTGTTATTAATTGGTTTATATAATTGGCTGCTCCCATGTTAGGGGCATAGATATATATGACTGTTAGATCTTCTAGTTGGACAGATCGCTTTAATATAATATAGTGTCCTTTNTTTGCCTTAAAATCTAATTTATCTGATATAAGGATTGCCACTCCAGCTTTCTTTTGCTGTCCATTCGTATGGTAAATTGTTGTCCATNTTAAATCTGGAGGTGTCTTTGCATGTAAGATGAGTTTCTTGTAGACAGCATATCGATGGGTCTTGTTTTTTTAACCATTCTGGTACTCGGTACTCTGTGTCTTTGAGTTGGGGCATTTAGTCCGTTTACATTTAGAGTAACTATTAAGAGATATGCATTTAGAGTCATTTTATTGCCTGTAAGGTGACTGTTACTGTATATTGTGTTTCTTCCTTTCTGGTCTATGTTTCTTTTAGGTTCTCTTTGCTTAGAGGACCCCTTTCAATATTTCCTGTATGGCTGGCTTGGTGTTTGTAAATTCCTTGAGTTTTGTTTGTCCTGGAAGCTTTTTATCTCCTCCTTCTATTTTCAGTGAGAGCCTAGCTGGATATAGTATTCTTGGCTGCAGATTTTTCTCATTTAGTGCTCTGAATACATCATGCCATCTCTTTCTGGCCTGCCAGGTCTCTGTGGATAGGTCTGCTGTCAGTCTAATATTTTTACCTTTGTATGTTATAGACCTCTTGTCCCGAGCTGCTTTCAGGATTTTCTCTTTGTCACTAAGACTTGTAAGTTTTACTATTAGATGACGGGGTGTGGACCTATTTTTATTAATTTTGGGGGGGCTTCTCTGTGCCTCCTGGATTTTGATGCTTGTTCCCTTTGCCAGATTAGGGAAATTCTGTATTAAGATCTGCTCCAATATACCTTCTGGCCCTCTCTCAATCTCGTCCTCTTCTGGGATCCCAATTATTCTAATATTGTTTCGTCTTATGGCATCACTTATCTCTCGAATTCTCTCCTCATGGTCCAGTAGTTGTTTGTCTCTCTTTTCATCCTCTTCTTTTTTCTCTGACATTTTGTCTTCTAAATCACTAATTCTATCTTCTGCTTCATTTATCCTAGCAGTAAGAGCCTCCATTTTCAATTGCACCTCATTAATAGCTTTTTTGATTTCAGCTTGGTTAGATTTTAGTTCTTTTATTTCTCCAAAAAGGTTTTTTATTTCTCTAGTGAGGGCTTCTCTATTATCTTCCATGGTNTTTTTTTTGAGCCCAGCCACCACCTTAAGAATCGTCATTCTGAACTCTAGTTCTGTCATATTACCAATTGTCCGCATTGGTTAGGTCCCTAGCCATCATGACTGTCTCTTGTTCTTTTTTTTGTGTTGATTTTTTCCGCCTTGTCATTTTATGCAGATAAGAATAGATGGATGAGAGAACCAAATACTAACGGGTAACAATGACTCCAGAGACATATACACTAATCTACTCAGAAGAGACCTGGAATTGGGGAGAAAAGAAAGAGGGAAAAAAAGAAAAAAACAAAAAACAAAAAAACAAAATCATACAAAAACAAAACAAAATAAAAATAAATAAAACAAAATCCTATATCTATATTATCTATTTCTGTTTCTATCTCTATGTCTGTCTATGACTCTATCTCTATCTCTATGTCTATCTCTATCTATCTATATCTATTAGACTGGTGAATTGAACAGACCCTATAAGTATACAAAAAATAAGGTTAAATACAATGAAGGGATAAAATATGATTATAACAATGAAAATTTAAAAAAGATTAAAACGTGTTGATAACATGTAAGAGTTAAGAACTTTAAATTAGGAAAAGGGAAAAAATTTAACAGAAAAAAGTAACAAAAAGTTTCAAAGAAAAAAAATTCAATGAATTTAACTTTGAAAGACTGAAGAATCATGGGGAAAAAGCCTTGAATTCTCTGCATTGCTTTCCCCTAGATCTGGAGTTCCACAGTTCTCAGCAATCTTGAACTTGACTTTGACTGATGTTTTTTTTTCTGGTCTTCTGGGGGAGGGGCCTGTTGCTGTGATTCTCAAGTGTTTCTGCCCAAGGCAGATTCTCACTCCCCTCGCCAGGGGCCAGGTTAAGTAATCAGCTCGGGTTCACTCTCGGGAGCTTTTGTTCCCTGAATGCTTTCTGTACCTCGTTGGAGGATGGGACTGAAAATGGCAGCTCCCAGTCTCCGACCCGGAGGAGCCAAGAGCTTGGTGCCTCAGTCCTCAGTTCGCCTCAGAGAAAAGCAGTCCCTCCTGTCTCCTGGCCTCTGTCCACTCTCTGAGCTCACCCGGTCTGTGACTGAGTGTCTCTTTCTCTGGCATGGCCCCGTTTAGAATCTCCGAACCCGGCAGACTCCTGCAGCCGCTCCCGCACTGTTCCTCCTGGAGGAGGAAGGAGGGGGTCTCTCTGGGTCTACTGCCCGTGGGGTCCCTGCTCACAGAGCAGTGGCCCGGCTGTGCTTCAGATCATATCCCAAGGTATCACCAAGATGAGAGACACCTTCTCAGCTCAGCTCCGTCTCTCCCGCCGGCTTCTCTCTGATACCTGGGAGCTCGGTCGCGTTCAGACACCCCTGGTCTTTTTGTGGTCCCCATGGGTCCTGAGGCCACACTGTCCCTGCAGGGGCTTCACCCCCCGCTTGGCTTCTGGGGCGACGTCCCTCAGTGGAGCCGACTTCTAACGGTTCTGAGTCTGTGCTCTGCTGCTCACTCCCTTGCCGGGAGCCGGCCCCTCCCCCGGGGTCTATCTTCTCATCGCCTCAGATTCACTTTTCCGCACATCCTACCTTCCAGAAAGTGGTCATTTTTCTGTTCCTAGAATTGCTGCTCTTCTTCTCTTCGATCTCCAGTAGAATTTGTAGGTGTTCAGAATAGTTTGACAGCTATCTGGGTGAATTCCTGGGACCTGATGATAATTCGTCTCCTACTCCTCCGCCATCTTGCTGCTCCTCTTCTGTCCATTTTTTTGACTTGATTGTTGGTTTTTAGGTGTTGAGTTTGAAAAGTTCTTTATAGATCTTGGATACTAGCCTTTTATCTGTAATGTCACTTGCAAATATATTCTTCCATTCTGTGGGTGGCCTCTTAGTTTTATTGACTGTTTCATTTGCTGTGCAGAAGTTTTTTTATCTGATGAAGTCCCAAAACTTCATTTTTGCTTTTGTTTCCCTTGCCTTTGGAGACGTGTCATGAAAGAAGTTGTTGCGGCCAATGTTGAAGAGTTTACTACCTATGTTCTCCTCTACTATTTTGATGGATTCCTGTCTCACACTGAGGTCTTTCATCCATCTAGAGTTTATCTTTGTGTATGGTGTAATAGAATGGTAGAGTTTCATTCTTCTATATATAACTGTCCAATTTTCCCAGCACCATTTATTGAAGAGACTGCCTTTTTTCCATTGGATACACTGGATATTTTTTCCTAATTTGTTGAAGATTAGTTGGCCATAGAGTTGAGGGTCCATTCCTGGGAAACCTATTCTGTTGCATTGATCTGTCTGTTTTTGTGTCAATACCGTGCTGTCTTGGTGATCACAGGTTTGTAATATAGCATGAAATCAGGCAACGTGATGCCCCCAGCTTTGTTTTTCTTTTTCAACCTTCCCTTTTTGATTCAGGGTCTTTTCTGGTTCCACGCAAATTTTGGGATTGTTTCAGCTCTTTGAAAAATGCCAGTTGTATTTTAATAGGGATGGCATTGAAGTGTAGATTTCTCTGGACAGCATAGACCTTTTAACAATGTTTATTCTTCCAATCCATGAGCATGGAATGTTTTTCCCTCTTTTTGTGTCTTCTTCAATGTCTTTCATAAGTGTTCTGTTGTTTCTAGAGTATAGATCCTCTACCTCTTTGATTAGGTTTATTCCTAGGTATCTTATGGTTTTTGGTGCTACTGTAAATGGAATTGATTCCCTAATTTCTCTTTCTTCAGTTATATTGTTAGTGTATAGAAAAGCAACTGATTTCTGTGCATTTTGTCTCCTACCACATTACTGAATTTCTGTATGAGTTCTAGTAATTTGGGGGTGGAGTCTTTTGGGTTTCCCACATAAAGTATCATGTTATCTGCAAAGAGAGAGTTTGACTTCTTTGCCAATTTGAATGCCTTTCATTTTTTTTTTTGTCATCTGATTGCTGATGCTAGGACTTCTAGTACTATGTTGAACAATAGCGGCAAGAGTGGGCATCCCTGTCATGTTCCTGATCTTAAGGGCAAAGCTCTCATCTTTACTCCATTAAGAATGATATAGATGGTTTTCATAAGATTGAGGAATGTTCCCTCTATCCCTACACTCTGAAGAGTTTTAATCAGTAAAGGATGCTGCATTTTGTCAAAAGCTTTTTGAGAGGATCACATGGTTCTTTTCTTTTTCTTTTATTAATGTACTCTATCACGATTGATTTTTGAATGTTAAAACACCCTGGCATCCCAGGAATAAATCCCACATGGTCCTGATGGATAATCCTTTCAATGTACAGTTGGATCCTAATCATTAGGATCTTGTTGAATATTTTGGCATCCATGTTCATCAGGGATATTGGTCTATAATTTTCCTTTTTGATGGGGGTCTTTGCCTGGTTTTGGGATCAGGGTAATGTTGGCCTCATAGAACGAGTTTGGAAGTTTTCCTTCTGTTTCTATTTTATTTTATTTTATTTTATTTTATTTTATTTTATTTTATTTTTATTCTTTGCCCAAGGGGTACAGGTCTGTGAATCATCAGGCTTACATCTTTCACAGGATTCACCAAAGTACAAACCCTCCCCAATGTCCATAACCCATCCACCCTATCCCTACCCTCCCACCCCCCAGTAACCCTCAGTTTGTTTTGTGAGGTCAGGAGCCTCTTATGGTTTGTCTCCTTCCCCATCCCATCTTGTTTCATTATTTTCCCCTCCCTACCCCCCACGACCCATATATATATTTTTTAAACAGCTTCAAAAGAATAGCTATTGTTTCTTCTTTAAATGTTTGGTAGAATTCTCCTGGGAAGCCATCTGGCCCTGGACTCTTGTTTTTTCAAACATAGTATTTTTAAGTAAATAGAATCAATACAGAAAAGTAAATACCCTTTCCTGCCAGGGAAACCTCCCTTGGGCTCCCTGTTAATCAGGCTCACCTGTTCTAGTTCCTCATGGTCCCTCATTCTTGGTCCTCATAACATGTGTCTCCATTTGTAACAAAATATTTGTGTGATTTTCTATAAAATTTTTATTGTGACAAATTGCAAATGCACAAAAGTAGACAGTGCAGTATCATGAACTTCCATCATTACCAGTTTCAGCATTTTGTCAGCTCATGGGCAGCCTGGTTTTATCCACAGCCCCTGTCCACTTCCTCCTTTTGAAGCCAATCTAAGACAGCCTATCATTTCATCTGTAAAGATTTCAGTATGTATCTCTTAACAATAAAGCCTCTTTTTTCCTAAACACAACTGCCATACTATCACATCAAAAAGTAAGAACAATAATTATTCAACGACAAAGATCCAATCACTTCCAAATGTCTAGCTGTCTTATGTAAGTTTTAGAGTTTGTTTGAATCAGCATTTAGGGGCACCTGGGTGGCTCATTTGGTTAAGCACCTGCTTTTGACTCAGGTCATGATTCCAGGGTCCTGGGATCAAGCCCCACATCGAGCTCCCAGCTGGGTGGGGAGTCTGGGTCTCCCTCTGTTCCTCCCCTTGCTTGTGCCCTCTATTTCTCTCTCTCTGTCAAATGAATAAAATCTTTATGAATCAGCGTCTAAATAGGAGTCCCATTATGGAATTAGTTGATATGTCTTTTAAGTCTCTTTTAATTTGTAGGTGTTCCTTTCCACCTTTTTAATTTCTCTCATTGCAATTTATTTGTTGAAGTGGATTGTTTGTCCTATAGAATTTCATACAGTCTGGATTGTGCTGGCAGTTCTCTGTGCATGTCTAATATGCTCCATTGTCCTTATTTTTTCTGTAAATTGAAAGGCGAACAAGAGGCTTTTTTCAGATATGACTATATGATTCTTTTGATTAATGCCTGTCCCCTTCTATAGACTGTGAGCCTCATGGAGGTAGGCTCATGAATATTTTTCTCTCAACTGAAAATTTAGCATTTAGCATGGTGCCTTATATATAAAAGGTACTCAGTAAATATTAGTTGAATAAATGAATGAATGGAAACACACGCAGGAACTATGCACCTAGAAGTAAGCAGCTATACCTCTAGGCAATGAACTATAATGCTCCTGAACCCCATCAATACCTGCATTTTGGCTCCTGAAGACATCACAGAGTTTAGGTTCATTCATTAATTCATTCGTTCATTCATGCATGCATGCATGCATGTCACATGCCAGGAGTTGTTCTAGGCACCAGTACACACATCAGGAAACAGAGCACGGTCATACCTTCTCAGACCTTAAAATGTGGGTCAGCTGATTTTTCAGAAGGTGATAGCCTAGAAGGGTCTCCAGAGGCCCCTTTGTGCACAGCAGCCATTAGTGACAGCAAAGGGAGATTCTGGGGACAGTTCAACCCAGGTGAAAATCCTAGCTCCACCATTGGCTAACTGTGTGATCCTGGACAGATAGTCGAACCTCATAGCCTCATTTCCCCAGTCTGTAAAATGGGTAGTATTGCTGACTCCATGGCTTGTATGAGAGTGCAGTTGACTCTTGGAGCTCCGCTTTATCACCTTGGCCAGTTCTTGTGTCTTTCTGCCTGAAGGCTTTTTGCCTGGTGCAGCCAGATGCAGACCCGAAGTGCTAAAGATGTGACTCCCCTCAATTTTTCCAGCAATCCTCAATCAGGGGAGAGGGTGAATAAATTCTCCAATTTCCACACTCCTCAGCAACACAGTAATGAGGTGTTTCCCTGCTGTGTCTCAGAGAGTCCCCATTGCAAGTTCTTGTCACCCACCACTCATTAACACTCTCTTTGCTGGCTGCCTTCCATTTTCTCCTTCCTTCCACACATCCTCACTCTGCATCCTGAGATCACCTCCCAGTGACAATGTTCACCCACACCTTTACTCTGGCTCTACTTTGGGAAGGAGCATCAAAGGAAATGAGGTATGAACAATAGCTAGTAGGTCCCCCAAACAGTGGGATTCAACACATATTTATATTTAAAGGAAAGCTGAAAGTGAGAGAAGAAGCAGAAATGTTCAAATCAGAAAAGAATTCAAAATCACAGGGACTGGTAAAGATTCAAAGTAAAGTATGTTTCCCCATCCAATCAGGTCTCTCTCAGATTGGACACTGAAATGTCACAGCTCAGGGCTCAATAGAGCTATGCTCCAAATCATCAGGAATTGGTTATATGAGGATCACTGTACTCTCAAGGAGAAGATAAAGGTTGTGAGATCTATTTAAGAAAGATTTCCATTAAAAAATGAGTAAATTTAAAAAGAAGTTGGCACTTCAAACAGATGGGTAAGCTTCTATTATTTTGGAAAATTCATCACCATAGCTGGGATCGTTCCTGGGCAACGGCAGATAAATGAGATGTGATTGTTCCAGCACCTGCACCAGCGTTTGTCTCGCTGCTGACAAGGTGTGGCCAGGCATTGTCGATGGAGTGGGCTCCTCATTATCTCTGCTATTGTTTCAGGAATCAAAGCTGTAATCAATGCCCATGCCTTATTCTGCATAACTCAGCCACAATACGTGGAGAAGTGAGAAAATAGGTGATAGAGTGAATAACGTTCTCAGGACCACATTGCATGCGAAACACTGCATTTCCCAGTGGATTCTTTTTATTTTGATTTTTTCATTACCAAGATAATACATGATCATCACAAAATCACAAACAATGAGAAATGTATAAAGTGAAAGCCCCTCTCCTGTCCTCCAGCCCCACTTCTGGGATGCACCATTATCAGCGTCCTGTGAAACAGCCAGAGGTGTGTCCCCAGGCACACACCCACATTGCTTTGCCATTCTCATTCTGCCATCTATCCATCCCCAACATTTTATTCAGCGGGTTGTCTCATAGAATTCTACCGCATGGATGTCCACACTGTATTCAGTCCCCATTAGGACATTTATTTTGTACAAATATTTAAACATGGGACACATTTGTACATAACTGTGTGCATAAATGAGATGATTTCTGAAAAATGAATTGCTGGAATTAGAAGAACTAGGTTTAAGGGCATGCACATTTTGCCTTTTGCTTAATGCTTTCAGACTGCCCTCAAATCAAGAGAAAAAAATCATTTCATGGTTGTTTTAATCTGCATTTCTTTTAAAATTAGTTACACTTAAGCTATCCCCCCCATTTATTGGTCTTTTGTATTTTCCTATGAACTGTGTGGAAATAAACAAAGACTACCCAAATGAGAACAAGTAAAGGCTATTTGTTCAGATCTTGCTAGAGCAAAGGAGCTAGCCACAGATTTTTTGTGTTTGGCAGAGACTCAAAGGCAGGCAGAGGAGTTGCAAAGGTTTGTAGTGGAAAAAAGGGAAGGCTTCAGGTCAGGTGTGCCCTGATTGCAGGCTGCTAGCCTGCGGAAGCCGAAGCAGGTTAACTATCCGCCAGTGTCCTGCATGACTTGTTAGGGGTGCATGTTTGGGTTTCTCTGATCTGTCCCAAGTTGGATGCAGGGGCATAAATTAGGGAAGCTATCAGTTATTGATTGTTCTGACTGTTTGGAGCCAGTTGCTGCAGAGATGGTGGTTTTGGCTTCCTGGACTGGTTGCTGCACAATGTGGATTTTTGATCTCTATTTTCATGTATGGTCCAGCCATTGTCTCTCTGTCTTTCCAGTCTCCCACTGCTTTTATTTCTATTGCCTAGATTTCTGTTGCCTAGATTTCTATTGAGCTATTGATCTTGTTTCCTGGCAGTTTGTAGACTCTGAGCAAGGACTCTAATGATATGGCTTCCATCGTCAGGATTTAGTTACATAAGTAAAGTCAAGCTCGTTTCTGTTGGCATGGTGGGGAGACTTTTCAAGACTAGGAAGCACATGTGGACAGTCTCTCCTGTTGTTCAGGAGGAAAAAGGGGTTTTCAATCCCACAAAATAAAGTTCTCTGCAGAAACAAAGCAAACCTGTCTGGTCCTTATTTGAGACATATAAAGTTGGAGGTGGGGGGTGCTCTTGTGGGCAGAGTTTATGGTGGTACCTTTACAGGGTGGGACAGAATGAGACCCCCAGAGGCCATGCATGGTGGAGCCTCCAGAAGGAAGATGCCTGTGTGGTAGTTCTTGTCCTTTGTGCCACTCTGCACAAAGCTTATATTTAAAGGTCTGAGAACCTTCATCATGCTACAGACTAAAATATAAAATGAACATTATCCATCCATTAATCTTTAATCATGGGAAAGTGAGCATTGAGTCACTTACTAAAAGGTCTATATGTGCCTCTTTTGCAGGGTGGGGCAGCAGCATGTGGTCAAGAAACCTTGGTTGTCACATTGGCTAACTTCCCTCTAGCTTTGGATTCCCCATTTTCTGTCTGCACTTGACATCTGCAGTTTATTTTTTGGAGGACTACCCTTGGACTACTGATTCCTAAAGTTCCTTTCCACCACCCTTTTAACACATAAAGAGGGTGTGCAGGTATGGAAGCTGATCCATTCCTTGGGCATGTCTTACACTACAGAGCACCCTGTGGGACCCTATTCCTGGCAAGTGTTTGCCCACGAGGCAACCCTGCCTGCTCCCTTTCTCTGTACTGCCTTTCTCCATGGAGCACCTCCTTTATAGATCACTTCCCCACAATCATTTTTCCAGGGCCTTCTTCTAAGGAAGTGGACTTAAAATAGCATCAAATACCTAACTCTGTCACCAATTTGTTGTGTGACTTTCATACCCTCTCCAGATCCCTGCCTGCATCTAGAAAATGAGAGTTTGGAATAAGTCCTTTCTAAGGGTCTTTAATGAGTTTATACCTCATGACTTCTTTAAATTGTAAATTGTGATTATATATTATGTTTCCTTTAGAGAAGGTATTCTTAATGTGAGACTCATTCATGGCTTTCAGATGATCAGCGAACCCCTGGAAATTGTATGCAAAATTCTGGGGGGGGGTTTCTGCGGAGTTTTCATAGCTTTCACAGATTCCCAAGGAGCCCATAAACCCCCACCAAAGTTAGTAATCACTCTTTTTAATTTTTTTGAGATTTTATTTATCTGAGAGAGAGAGACAGAGAACACAGAGGTAGAGGGAGAAGCAGATTCCCCCACTAAGCAGAGAGCTTGATGTGGGGCTCAAACCCTGGACCCTGAGATCATGACCTGAGCCAAAGACAGACACTTAACCATCTGAGCCACCCAGGTACCCCTAGCAACCACTCTTTACAGCTTATTGTTTCTAGATATCAGAAGGACTGTGGAGAGAGCACCATCACTTTCCCCAAATGTTGCTTTTAATGGTTAATAATAATTTTTGGAAGGTTAATAATGATTTGATTGAAACCACTTAATATTTATTTATTTATCTATCTATTTATTTATTTATTTAATTTTTATTCTTTGCCCAAGGGGTACAGATCTGTGAATCATCAGGCTATTTTTAAATGATATAAATTATGTGCTAATTGTAAAAGTAATCTTTTGTAGATTTAGGTTGCTTTTGACCTTGCGATTGAAGTTTAATATAAATGGCAACTTTTTCCTTTTCAGACAAGGTTTGGATATGCCAGCCTGATGTTGCTAAAGGAGAAAATATGTTTGCCTGTGATTAATAAAGAATATGAAGCCCACTTACCTGAGTTCCACTCCATGCCCCTCTCTCTTCATACACAGACAGACAGACAGTCATGATTGTATACCAGAAAAACACCCTAGAAGATTTCATCAAGTTTTCAAAGGATTCAAAATCTGATTTTGACAAAAACAGCCCCAGCTGGTTATAGTTAAGACCCACTTGTTATGCACACAGTAGGTCAATAAATTATGAACCAAACAGCTGCTCCAATTTTTAGAACCATTAGGTCCCATGGGTATACCTCATGGAGCAGGGAGGTGGTGGGGTGCACAGAAGGCTCTTCTTGAGAAATGAAACCTTTCCTCTTGTGCATCTGGGTCAGCCATGTATAGGTCCTCTTATTAAGGATATTTTATGAACCTGAATCATAAGAATTTATATAAATATATATGCACAAACTCGCACAATGCATATGGAGGTAATAAAGAACAAGTAAGTAATGGTGAATTAAATGCATTGAAATGTTCAGCCAGCTTAAACCAAAAGAGGGAGGCTTGGGTATGTGTGTTGTCACCTTGATAGTGAAGGGTATTTATATCTTTAAACAAGGCTTCTATGGGCTGGAGGCTTTGGGAGGTAGGATTGGACTCCAAAACTCAGATGTAGGCCCATTGCATACACTCATTTATGACTTTGCTCACTCTCTCTGTGGCTTCTTAGTTACTTTATTGAATATATAGTAACTGAAGGTCAGATTCAATACTCATTGTTCAAATACTGATTCTTGTCCTGGGACTTAAAGTTTAGGAAAAAAGAGATGGAAATAAATTAGCACACAAACATATGAATATCTAATTACTGAGTGTGAAAAGATTGATTAGGGAAGTGGTCCCAGGAGAAATCAGCAAGGCTTGAGAAGTAGGACAGAGAGGCAAAGAGGAGCCCCACAGCAGGCCACCTAGGGCAAAATCTTGCAGAGGTTGCTTTCGGCCTGATTGTGCAGGAGACTGTGGAGTGCAAGGTGTGGCTGAGAGTTTGTATTACTTGTGGAAAAGGGATGAGCTGTCATATATATCTGCTGGTCACTGCCTATCGGCTGTAAACTCCCAAGCACTCTGGATCTCTGGGAACAAAGTGGCTCCAGTAACCTGATAATCATCCTCTGAATAAGAGTCAGTCATTGGCATGAGTCAACGTGGTAAGGCTGGGGAGAAGCCACCGACACTGTGGTGGAAGGGCTCAAGGGAAACTAGTCTGAGGGCTGATCAGCTCCACTGCAGGAGTGAGTGGTTCTGAGATCTGAAGATGGTAAGAATCAACCACAAGAAGCAATGCTTTGGAGGTGGGGTGGGTAAGAGCATTTAAAAAAAAATATTTTTATTATTTGCCCCGGGGGTACAGGTCTGTGAATCATCAGGCTTACACCTTTCACAGCACTCACCATAGCACAAACCCTCCCCAATGTCCATAACCCATCCACCCTATCCCTACCCTCCCACCCCCCCAGTAACCCTCAGTTTGTTTTGTGAGATTAAGAGTATCTTATGGATTGTCTCCATCCTGATCCCATCTTGTTTCATTATTTTTTCCTCCCTACCCCCCACGGTGCCCTGCCCTGCCCCTCAAGTTCCTCATATCAGAGAGATCATATGATAATTGTCTTTCTCTGACTGACTTATTTCGCTCAGCATAATACCCTCTAGTTCCATCCATGTAGTTGCAAACGGCAAGATTTCATTTCTTTTGATAGCTGCATAGTATTCCATTGTATAAATATACAACCCCTTCTTTATCCACTCTTCTGTTGATGGACATCTAGGTTCATTCCATAGTTTGGCTATTGTGGACATTGCTGCTATAAACATTCAGGTGCACGTGCCCCTGAGGATCACTACCTTTGTATCCTTAGGGTAAATACCCAGTAGGGCATTGCTGGGTCATAGGGTAGTTCTATTTTCAACTTTTTGAGGAACCTCCCCATTGTTTTCCAGGGTGGCGGCAACACCTTGCATTCCCACCAACAGTGTAGGAGGGTTCCCCTTTCTAGGCACCCTCACCAACATCTGTCATTTCCTGACTTGTTGGTTTTAGCCATTCTGACTGGGGTAAGATGGCATCTCACTGTGGTTTTGATTAGTATTTCCCTGATCCCGAGTGATGTGGAGCACTTTCTCATATGTCTGTAGGCCATTTGGATGTCTTCTTTGGAGAAATGTCTTTCATGTCTTCCCATTTCTTGATTGGGTTATTTGTTTTATGGGTGTTAAGTTTGAGAAGCTCTTTATAGATTTTGGATACTAGCCCTTTATCTGATATGTCATTTGCAAATATCTTCTCCCATTCTGTCAGTTGTTTTTTGGTTTTGTTGACTGTTTCCTTTGCTGTGCAGAAGCTTTTCATCTTGATGAAGTCCCAATAGTTCATTTTTGCCCTTGCTTCCCTTGCCTTTGATGATGTTCCTAGGAAGAAGTTGCTGCAGTTGAGGTCAAAGAGGTTGCTGCCTGTGTTCTCCTCGAGGATTTTGATGGATTCCTTTCTCACATTGAGGTCTTTTATCCATTTTGAGTCTATTTTTGTGTGCGGCATAAGGAAATGATCCAGTTTCATTGTTCTGCATGTGGCTGTCCAGTTTTCCCAACACCATTTGTTGAAGAGACTGTCTTTTTCCCATTGGACATTCTTTCCTGCTTTGCCGAAAATGAGTTGACCATAGAGTTGAGGGTCGATGTCTGGGCTCTCTATTCTGTTCCACTGATCTATGTGTCTGTTTTTGTGCCAGTACCATACTGTCTTGGTGATGACAGCTTTGTAATAGAGCTTAAAGTCTGGAATTGTGATGCCACCAACTTTGCTTTTTTTTCCCCAACATTCCTTTGGCTATTCGGGGTCTTTTCTGGTTCCATATAAATTTTAGGATTATTTGTTCCATTTCTTTGAAATAAATTGCTGGTATTTTGATGGGGATTGCATTAAATGTGTAGATTGCTCTAGGTAGCATAGACATTTTCACAATATTTATTCTACCCATCCATGAGCATGGAATGTTTTTCCACTTCTTTGTGTCTTCCTCAATTTCTTTCATGAGTACTTTATAGTTTTCTGAATACAGATTCTTTGCCTCTTTGGTTAGGTTTATTCCGAGGTATCTTATGATTCTCCATGAAATTGTAAATGGGTTTGAATCTTTAATTTCTCATTCTTCTCTTTTGTTGTTGGTATATAGAAATGCAACTGATTTCTGTGCATTGAATTTATATGCTGACACTCGACTGAATTCCTGTGTGAGTGCTAGCAGTTTTGGAGTGGAGTCCTTTGGGTTTTCCACATAAAGTNTCCACATAAAGTATCATATCATCTGCAAAGAGTGAGAGTTTGACCTCTTCCTTGCCGATTTGGATGCCTTTTATTTCTTTTTGTTGTCTGATTGCTGAGGCTAGGACAACTAGTACTATGTTGAATAGCAGTGGATATAGTGGACAGCCTTGCCGTGTTCCTGACTTTAGGGGAAAAGCTCTCAGTTTTTCTCCATTGAGAATGATATTCGCTGTGGGTTTTTCATAGACGGCTTTTATGATATTGAGGTATGTATCCTCTAGGCCTACGCTGTGAAGAGTTTTGATCAAGGAAGAGTGCTGTACTTTGTCAAATGCCTTTTTAGCATCTATTGAGAGGATCATATGGTTCTTGTTCTTTCTTTTATTAATGTCTTGTATCACATTGATTGATTTGCGAATGTTAAACCAACCTTGCATCCCAGGAATAAATCCCACTTGGTCGTGGTGAATAATCCTTTTAATGTGCTGTTGGATCCTATTGGCTAGTATTTTGTTGAGGATTTTTACAGCTGTGTCCATCAAAGATATTGGTCTGTAATTCTCCTTCTTGATGGGGTCTTTGCCTGGTTTGGGGATCAAGGTAATGCTGGCCTCATAAAAGGAGTTTGGAAGTTTTCCTTCCAATTCTATTTTTTGGAACAGTTTCAGGAGAATAGGTATTAATTCTTCTTTAAATGTTTGGTAGAATTCCCCTGGGAAGCCGTCTGGCCCTGGGCTCTTGTTCGTTGGGAGATTTTTGATGACTGCTTCAATCTCCTTACTGGTGATGGGTCTATTC